>CAUYUJ010020195.1:155000-162067 GCA_963575745.1 Prorocentrum cordatum
TGCTCAGGGTACCCTTGCGTCCTTGCTCTTCCTTGCTCTTAAGTCCTTGAGGTTTTCGTCGTCCGCCGCCCCAAGAATCCCAGCTTCGGCTTCCAAGGGTCTTGCGTCCTTACCGCGCGTCCTTATTAGGGTTTTTGACTGTACGGTCACGGCCGTTCTCGGACGGCCCGGAGTGCGTCAGACATCCCCGCGTCCTTAGTCGGACGCCTCCAGGCCCGGAGCGCACGGTCGGAGGCGCGGCGCTCTGCGACCGGAGGGGTGCGGAGCTGTGCTCGAAACTGGGCATTCCTGGATTCCCAGTTTCGATTATATATTTTTTAGAGGAGGACAAGGTACCCATATCGCTACTATTCGCCCGCTTGGTAGGCTTCCTGGGAGGCCCTCGTCGCCACTGCTGGATTCGCCTCGACATCCTGGTCGGAACGCACCCCGGCAGAGGTCCGTGGAGCAGCATTATCGGTACTTTCTGCAGTGCCGCTTTTCATACATGCTCCGCGCGTGCGGATCATGTATTAGACATGCAGGGATTTAGCATGAAAAACAACGGTGAGTTCATGCATACATTTATCCATCAATTAGTCATGTATTAAACATCCTATAGTTTGAAACATCCAGTGTATCAAAACTGCCCTGCAGGCATTCTCCTATGCGCGTTGTGCTTCTTCCCTTCTGAATTCGGGGGGGGGGCCTGCGAAGGGCCCCATCTGCGTCCAGCGCCCTCCTGCTTCACTCAGGAGGGGAGGAAACACACAGACAATTAATCGTCGCCTCCCAGGAAAATACAGGAAAATATGGGAATTGGGCGGGAAGACAGAAACCCAGAAAATATGGGAAAATATGGGGAATCTTTTTATTTGTGTGTATTTATTTGTGTGTCCCTGGGCCCCTTCATTCACGTGTCCACCCGCTTCTTCTAAAAACGAGCAGCAGCGCCGCTCCTCTGCACGCGCGCCTCCGGCCTCGCCTGCCGCCTCCGCTTCCCCTCGCCGCTCCACCACTTCAGCAGGCCATCGAGCGTCGCTGTCGGGAGCTGCTCGCACCCTGTCCAGTCTCGTCTTGCCCATGCTGCAGTGTCGCTGACACCTGCCTGCGTGCCCTCGGGGCCTGAGAAGGTGGTGATTGGCGGTATAGTTGCCCTCAGCTGTCGCGTGAACGTCGCTCGTGGGAGAAGCAGCGGCAGGGCAGTTGCACTGCAACGCCCACTGGGACACACCCCCACCGAGGCTCCGCCAGTGCATCCCGCCACCGTGCCCAGGTCTTGGGTCAGAGGCCCTGCGCATCGAGGCCGATGCACGCGTGATGGCGTGCAGCTGACATGTTGGCCAGTCGCCAGCTTGTTGACGCGCTCTCTCCTCCTCCTCCTCCTCCTCCTCCTCCTCCTCCTCCTCCTCCTCCTCCCCCTCCTGACTGTGGCACGAGGTGAATTGCTTGCCATGGTCACAACTATCGAGGCCACAGAGAAAGACATAGTCTATTTCACGGACAACCAGGGCTGCTACCTCAACTTCTACAACGGACACCTTGCAGAACCCCACGGGGATGACGGCGATTTGTGGCTACGACTACAGCGAGCCATGCGACGACGAGCAGGACATGTCACAGTGTTGTGGATACCGTCACTTATGGAAGCGGCCGACATCGTTCAAGGCTGTATATCTTTATCCCTCGCCTACGGCAACTGCACAGCTGACGTCCTCGCAGGCATCGCTGCCGACGAGGCACGGGTCAGCACCAGTGACCGCCAGCGGCTTGCGCTGGCTGAACACAAGGCATATTTAGTTCGAATGCGTTTGTTGAGGACTGCTCTCGGGGCCCTCGAAGCCGAGAAAGCGGAGTTTCAGTGTTCTGGGGAACCTAGACCCAGGCGGCCTAAAGGGATGGTTGCCTCCAAGCCCCCTGCCCCGAAGCTTTGTGCGTTTTTGGGGTCCCAACACTGTGTTGACCCCACGGGCTCCATGTGTAGTCGGTGTTTTAGCAGCTCCAGCAAGGCCACTAGGACCTCTTGGTTGCAGACTAGGTGTTACGAACTCACCAATATCAATGGCACATATAAGGAGGCCCCCATGGGTATGCAGGTTCACATCGGGGGGGCATTTGTCCATTCGAGTCACACCCTGAGGTTCCACGCTGGGCTTCAACTGTGGTTCTGTTCCCACTGCGGTGCATACGCCCAGAAGCTCCTCGGGAAACTCGGGGACCTTTGTGAGCAACCCACCAGCACGGGGAACTAATATCTTAAGCGGGTTTCAGAAGGGCTCTGGCCCAAGGTCCTCAGTCGAGCTGAGACGGCCACCAGCGTCAACAATACCCTAACTTCTACACATATACACATCTACACATCTAGCGGGCATTTATCTTCTACACATCGCTACGCGATCAGGCAGAGACTCCAGAGAGACTCCTCCTCCTCCTCCTCCTCCTCCTCCTCCTCCTCCTGCTCCTCCTCCTCCTCCTCCTCCTCCTCCACGAGAGAAACATGCTTGGGCCAGAGGCACGGGATGCGGGCCCGGCGCCTCGCGCTGGGCCCGCAGGCTGCTGCAGCGCTGCGTTCGCCTCCTGCAGGTTGCCCCAGGGGCGCCCGCGCCCCTGGCAGGGGCGCCCGCAGGCGCGCGTAACGAGGGCGCGCGCTCCACGCACGCGGACCCGCCGTCGCCGATGCCCGATGGGGAGGAGGAAAAGGAGGAGGAGGAGGGGGAGGGGGAGGAGGAGGGGGAGGAGGAGGGGGAGGAGGAGGAGGAGGAGCAGGAGGATGAAACGAAGGAGGGTGAGGGCAGGAGGGGAGAGGAGGCGGAGGAGGAGGAGGAGGAGGCGGAGGAGCAGGAGGAGGAGGAGGAGGAGACGAGGAGGAGGAGGGGGAGGAGAGGAGAGGGGAGGAGGGGAGGAGGAGGAGGAGGAGGAGGAGGAGGAGGAGGGGAGGACCAGTGTAAACCCAAGACTCGTCAACGATGTTGCAATGAACCTTCCCTCCAATTTCATGCTTCATATATTATTGCAAAGATGTTATGTCGCTGCGGGGAGTGCTTGGATGGAAGGCAGCCGTCCGAACGGAGGAGTTATCTGTAAACAAGGGGGATGATGGAGGATGAGGAGGAGGTGGAAGAGGATGAGGAAGTGGAGGAGGAGGATAAGGTGGAGGACGAGGAGGAGCAGGACGAGGACGAGGACGAAAACGAGGACGAGGAGGTGGAGGAGGAGGAAGAGGACGAGAACGAGGAGGGGGAGGAGGAAACCTCATCAACGACCTCTCAAAGACCTCTCAGCGAGGACCAGTCGCCCACCTGCTAAGATGAAGAGCAGGGGGCCGAAAACTGCTTCAGGCATACGTATTCAAACACTGCATCAGATTGTCAGTGTCCACGGTGACACCCGCAGAACGCTGCCTGTAATTCGGGTGACGCCCTCGGTACAACGCGTTCCAGCTATACCTCGCACCTCGAGACGGAGGAGGCTGGCACTTGGACCCGAGTCCACGCACGGACACACCGTTGGAGTAGGACTTGCAACGTGTGCAAATGAATACATTAGAGCCGTCAGAGCAATCGAACGCGATCGTGCGATGCTCTAAGGCGTCCTGGCGACACGCACGCAGCGGCGAATCCGGCGGGCACGTTCCAGGTAGATGTTTCTCCACAGACCGTTTCCTACGGATGCAGGCGGCGCAGCGTCAAACACCAGACCAGGATCCCCAGCGGTGCCCTGCAGGAGCCTCGGCGGCAGAAGGCACGGCTGGCACACGCTCAGCCTCGGAAAAAAAGGTCCAAGGCCGGCCAAAGATGAAGGACATGCGCGGCCAAACGGATCGTCTGGCGCGCATGTGCGACGAGCTTGTCGGCAGCATCAAGCTTGTCGGCGCAAGACGGGTGCAGATGGACGGCGTGCTTGGCAGCAGCGTCCGCGTGGTGATTGCCGAGGCGCCTCCAGCGCTCGGCAGCATCGATTCCGCTCTCGTCGAGCTCTCTGTGAGCTGCGACCTTGGTGCACGGGGCAGGCTGAATGCCCTGGGCGTATCGCTGCAGGAAGGCTCCAGGGCAAGTCCGCTTTCCCGAGAGCTGCCCACCTCGGGGCCTACAGGTCAGCTTAACTGCATTACTGCAATCCGAGAACACCGAGATCGAGGACGAGGCGAGCACGTTGGCCCAAGTCCAGCAGCTACATTCGGCTGACCGGGGCGTCTGAGGAGAAGGGGCCCAGACGGGTGCCCTGCATTCAGCAACAGGGTCTCCTTGGCCGTCGACCACGGCAACGCTACTGGCGGCACGAGAGAGCTCACGAATGATGTGCCTGCTGCCGGACCCGTTATCAAACACATTACCCAAGACCTCCGTGCCAGGCTCTTGGCCCGAGGGAGACACTATATCTTTCTGGTGCCACTCAAGAAACGGAACATCTTCCGACTCAGTGAGGGGCCTAGGATATTGGTCGGCTGGGTGGCGGAAAACCCTTGATATAAAGACGTCCTTAGCGGCCAGCGCAGCTTCCACGGTGCCACCGTCCACTAGGCTCGATCTAAGTTCGGCGACTGGTTCGTGCATACATTCCTACAGCCGGTGGAAAGTCGAGTCGAGGCAGCCGCAGAAGGGGCAGAGGCCCTCCACCAGGTAGCCTGAGCTGACGGCACGGTCTCCTGTAAAAAAACGCCTCCGTACCGAAGGTTCGGACGTGGGCCTTCTGAAGGGCTCTATATTTCTTGGGGGCCAGCGCCTCGCGTAGCAGCACATCATAGCACAGCCGAGGGAGGACCCCTCTTTTCACCAGAAAGCCGTCTCAACATTCTGAAGTACCCGTCTTTGACCAGGATTTTGATCAGAGCGGGCGAGAAGATGCCGAGGGGGACCACGAAGCCGCGATCATCTCGCACCGTCATAAAGTTATCCATGCGCTAGCCGAGGCGGACCAGGGGCATCCTGAGAGCGGACACAGGACCCGCGACAGACCGCCAGGAGCAAGCAGGGTCGGAAAACACAGCTTCCCACGCGCGACGCAAGGCAGGGAGGCGACGCTTCCCACGCGCCCCACGCATGCGCTCCAGACTGGCTGAGTTATGTTCAATATTGCGCGCCGCGGTCGACTGGCTGAGAGGTCGTCGGTAGTGCGGAGCTGCACGGGGCGGCGTTTTTTTGTTGTTTTTCCTGAGGCGTTGTGTTCGGCATGTTTGTGTTGAGGCGCTTGTGTTTGTGTTATGGGCCTCTTGGAGGCCTCTTGGGGGCCTCTTGGGAGCCTCTTGGGGTTCCTTGGCGGCGTCTTGTGGGCCCCCGCAGCGTCTTGGGGGGCTATTGGGGACCTCTTGGGTCAGGAGGGGGGGTAGTCGGTTTCGCCCCTCCCCTCGGAGGCCACGATCCTCGTGAGGGGTGTCGAAAAATTGCCCAGTCTGGCATCTCTGATCCGAGTGTCCCGGGGGTGTCTTGGGGGTCTCCCGGGGTCTCCCGGGGTACTTTCGTCCGGGGACCCCCAGGGGCGGCCCCGCGCGCGCGAACTAGAATATTGTTAACCAGTTACCGGAGATCTTAGCACGCCCTTGGCCCGCTGGGCCGGCGAATTCGTCGACAATCTCACAGTGGGGGCGGTGGCGGCGCGCCAGCGCGGATGGAAGTCGAGCAGGGCAGCCGTGGTCAATGAGCGAGCGTGAATTACCTACCCCGCTTTCGCTTCCAGGCAAAACCAAGTCATATCACGCGCCTCCTCGTCAAGCGGCCTGACCAGTACAGGCCGTAGTTTGGCATCGTTTGATATCTCTTGGAAGCGAGGGTGGTCAAAAGCGAGGTAGGTTTGTTTTCCCCCTAGAGAGCGAGGCCTGGCCACAGAAAAAGTTTGCCTTCGAGGGCGCAGCAGCTCCAGATCGCTCGCGCTCGTGATTTCGGAGCCGCGCGAGGCCCCCGCCAGGGGGGCCCGCCGCTCTGGGGGGCAGCCCAGGGGGCCTCCTGGGGGCCTCTTGGGGGCCTCTCGGGGGCTTCTGGGGGCCTCCTGGGGCCTCCTGGGGGCCTCTGGGGGGCCTCTCGGGGGGCCTCTTGGGGGCCTCTTTCGGGTTGACCCAAAAGGGGGTCCAGCGACAAGGGGGTGGTGCAATAGATTTGGTGCAATAGATTTGTGGGGTTGCAATACATTTGGGGCGTGCAATACATTCCAGAGCGCAAGTGTATTGCTGAATTTTCGCGTGCAATGCATTCGTTGCAATACAATGTAATACAATTCTCCAGAACAATACGTTTGCAATACAATTGCCCCAAATCTATTGCACCACCCCCTTGCAGCTGGACCCCCTTTTGGGTCGCCCAGACTCTTGGCTCCTCCTGGGAGCCTCTCTGGGCCGAGGGCTCGAAATGTCCGGTCGGGTCCCTCGTCCGGGCACCCTCTTCGAGCCGACTCGGGGGCCTCTGGGGCAGTCTCGGAGGCGTCTTGGGCCGTCTTGGGGCCCTCTTGGGGTCTCTCTTGGGCCGTCTCGGGGCGATCTGGGGGGCCTCTTGGGCCGTCTCGGAGCGTCGGGAAGCGGAAGAGGCGAGAACGTCGAAATGTTTCAAAAACCGAGGGGAATCGGTGATTTTTCCTCTTCGGGGCCCTCTTGGGCGTGCTCCTGGAGGCCTCTGGGGGCGTCTTGCAGGGCTCTTGGGCCGTCTGGAGGCCGTCCAGGTATCTTAGACAGATCGCTCGGCGAATCGGGGCCTTCACGGACCGTCTCAGGAGCCTCTTGGTGCCTCTTGGTGCCCTCTTGGCCTGTCCTGAAGGTTTTTGGGAGCCCAGGAGCTGCCCGGGAGAGAATCATATCTGGGTCGGGTCCCCCCCGGGGCCCCCCAGGGACCCCCCCCCCGCATACGACGTTGTTGAATTTCGCTCAGGCTGGCGCGCTTGACTGCGCAGGGTTGGCGCGCTGGAGGAGGAGCCCGGGGGAGGAGGGGGGAGGAGCGGCGACGGGCCCAGGGAGAGGCGGGGCGCAGAGAGAAGAAGGGGGCGCCCGAGGCGGCGGCAGACGCACGACGATGAGGTCCACGGCTCGAGCGAGGGAGCCCCTCACGCACGCCAGCGGGGTCGGCGGGCCCGTGGCCCGACTTAAGCCAGGGGCAACGCTGGGCGGG
>CAUYUJ010020196.1:0-7500 GCA_963575745.1 Prorocentrum cordatum
GAGGAGGAGGAGGAGGAGGAGGAGGAGAAGGAGGAGGAGGAGAAGGAGGAGGAGGGAGGAGGAGGGAGAGGAGGGGGAGGAGGAGAAGAGGGCTCAGATGGCCCCAAGATGCCTGCAAGACGGCCCAAAATGCACCAAAAACGGCCTAAGATGGCCTCAAGATGGCCCAAGACGGCCCAAGAGGTTCCTAAGAGGCCTCCCAGACGGCCCAAGAGGCCCTCAGAGGTCCCCCAGGAGGACCCGAAGAGGCCAACATCATTGATTTGGCGCTTGCTCGTGTTTGGTATTCCGACCGCTCAAGACGGCCCAAGAGGCCCCCAAGATCGCCCCAAGATCGGCCAAGAGGCCTCCAAGATGGCCCCATGACGGCCCAAGAAAAGAGGCCCTCAAGACGGCCCACAGAGGGCCCCAACAGGCCTCCAAGACGACCAAGATGGCTTCCAAGACGGCTAAGACGGCCCAAGATGGACCCAAGATGGCCTAAGATGGCCTCAACATGGCTCCAAGATGACCCAAGATGGCCTCCAAGACGGCCAGGATGGCAAGACGGCTAAGATGGCCCCAGGATGCCTTCAAGACGGCCCAAGATGCAGCCAAGATAACCCAAAATGGCCTCGAGATGGCCCAAGACGGCCCAAGAGGCCCCAAAGAGGCCTCCCAGACGGCCCAAGAGGCCTCCCAGACGGTTCAAGGTTTTTCAAAGATTTTGGCATTTGCGCCTTGTCGGGGCTTCCGACGGCCCAAGACGGCCCAAGAGGCCCCCAAGGTCGCCCCAAGATTCAAGATCGCCCAAGAGGCCTCCAAGATGGCCGCATGACGGCCCAAGAGGCCCCCAAGACGACGACCTCCAAGACGTCCAAGATACTCTCCAAGACGGCCCTGAAGCGCCCCAGGAGAGAGCCCCAAATCGGTTGAGAAAGGCCCCCAAGACGGCTTCCGACGGTGTCAGACGGGTCGGAAACGCCCTTAAGACGGCGAAAGAGGCCCCCAAGAAGTCCCCAAAGGCCCCCAAGAAGCCCCCAAGAGGCCCAGGGGAGCTCCCAAGAGGCCTCCAAAAGGCTCCCAGGAAGCTCCGCAGAGGCCTCCCACGAGGCCTCGCAAGACGGTTCCTAAGAAGTCTCCTCCTCCTCCTCCTCCTCCTCCTCCTCCTCCTCCTCCTCCTCCTCCACCTCCTCCTCCTCTCTCCCTCCTCTCCGCCCTCCTCCTCCTCCTCCTCTTCCTCCTCCTCCTCCTCCTTCCCCATCATCCTCATCATCATCCTGATCATCCTTCTAATCATCATCCTCCTCCCTCTCCTGATCCTCATCCTACTGCTCCCCCACGCGTTCCCCGAAGGCTCTCCAGACCGACTCGGGGAACAACTGGCCCGATAGCTTGGCCAAGCTCCAGCCCAGCTGTCGGCCACATAGGCGCTTCCAAAAGGGCAGGGGGCGGCGGTGATTCGCCGTAGGCCTCCTCCATCCAAACACCGCCTCTCCCCAGAGACCTTCCCCATGGGGGGCGCCCTGCCCAGAGCTTCGAGGAGCCTCTGGCCGCAGCGACGAGGGCACCCCGGGAGGCCCTCAGCGAAAACGAGGCAGGGGCGGCAGTGTCGGTATACCGCTGCCTCCTCGGAGCTGCGCCCCTGCTCGAGCATGCAGTGGAGGCCCGACCACAGGAGACCTCCCACAGGAAGCCCAACCCTGGAACCTCGGGGCGCCCATGGACTTTTGTCTTGGCGTGGGCACGTCAGCCTCTCCACAGCGAACCCACCGAAACCCAAGAAAAGCCCAGGGCACCCTGGAGGCGAGCGGGGTGCTCATTGGCATGGGCCTCCACCGTATGTGCCGACCCTGGCCTGGGCCCATCCTGGGCCCGGGACCGGCGCACGCGCTCTCCCGGCCTCGGCCAGGGAGGCAGGCGCACCCAGCAGGATCCCAGGAGGGGCCCTGGCCAGCCTCGCTGCACGTGCACACCTCTCGCCGCCCCGCCCCCCCCCCCCCCCCGCGGGTCTCCGAGCGCAGCTGCCCGGACGCCTGGCCGGCCTTCTCGCTGAGGACGGACCCCGCCTGCAGGGAGGGGGGGTTGCAGAGGGCGCCGGGTGTTCGGGAGCGGCCAAGAGGGGGGTGTCCAAGATGGGGGGTGCAAATCATGACCGGCGGCATGTGTGCGGCCCAGCGGGGGGGCCAGGGACGTAGTGAAATAAGAAGAGGCGCCATGAAGTCTGGGGAAATAACATGGCCCCCGCCATGATATCCACCCCCCCTAGTCATCACCCCCCCTTTTCCGAGGACAGGAAAAAAAACGGACCTGGGGAAAGGGTCGGGACTTCCGGGGACCCCGAGTTGAAGAAACAGGGTGTCGGAGGTCTGGGGAGATCGGGGGCGACGATGGGGGCGAATAGCCCAGGGGAGAGCAAGACATGCATCCAGAGGCGCCGACGGTCCATGCCTTCCGCAGGGCTCCCGGCCGAATGCATGCAATGCCCGCCCCTGGACTGTTCTCGCCCCTATCGTCGCCTCCGAGGAGATGAAGGAGGAGGAGGAGGAGGAAGAGGAGGAGAGGGAGGAGGAGGAGGAGGAGGAGGAGGAGGAGGAGAGGAGAGGAGGAGGAGGAGAGGAGGGAGGAGGAGGAGGAGAGGTAGGAGGAGGAGAGGAGGAGGAGGAGGAGAGAGGGGGAGGGGAGGAGGAGGAGGAGGAGGAGAGGAGGAGGAGGAGGAGGAGGAGGAGGACGAGGAGGAGGCGGAGGAGGAGGAGGAGGCGGAGGAGGCGGAGGAGGAGGAGGAGGAGGAGGAGCTGGCGCCAGAGACGCCAAGGTATCATCGAGGGAGGCGCCCTACGGCGGGGCCAAGACGAGCGGCGTGCAGCAGAATTCCTCCCCCCCTTTCACTATCCCCCCCTTTTCGTACGATCTGGGAAGGGGGACAGGCTCAGGGGGGAGGCATCGAGCTCGAGTCGGCAGGACATCGCCGACAGATCGGCGATGAGCCACCGACAGCGAAGCCGCACATTCCTGAGCTGGGCGGGCCATCAGGCCCCCATCGGCGATCAGTGGGCGATTGGGGATCGATGCATCCCCCTGGAGCCTGTCCCCCCTTGACGTTGACCCTCATCTCATCGCGCGACCTGTTGCAGGGATCCCTGCGCTCAAGCTTCTCGTCTAGTTGCACAGCGCCCCCCAGTGAACGATGACTGACTGAAGCCGTGCAGCCCTGGCGGACGCGTGGGCCGATTGAGCGAAACAGGATACAACGTAATGCACAAGTGCACAAGCACAGGAAGAAGGAGAAGGAGGGAGGGGGCGGAGGAGCATATCACAGAAGCTGGTGAACTGACGCCCGCAGTGAACGACACTGCCCACGAAATGCACCAAGCAGGCCCAGAGCCGCGCGAGAACCACGCCGCAGCAGGTAAGCCCGCGCGCGAGTCGAGACTTCGGTGCTTGTTCAGAAATGGCGCCTTCCACTATGCTGCTCCCATCGTACTTGAGGACCAGATCCCAGAAATCACTTCGAGCAAATATCGAAACAGTGTCGAACGAGTAACGCCTCCCTGGGCCCGACACGTGCAAACCTCCAGTTCTGGTACATGTCTTGGTGCTCGGCATTCTGTCTGGCGAACAGGGCCAGAGCAGGTTGGACCATCATAAGCCCTGCACGCGAATCGAGGCCTCGGGGCCGGTTCCGAAGTGGCGCCCTCGCCTCCCCGATGAGGGCGGCCGCGGCCACGCGAGCTGCGAGGCGGCGCTCCTCGCCCGCCCTCACTGCCCCTCCAGAGGTGGGGCCTCGGAAGGCCTCCCGAGTCCACCAGGGAAGCACCTCCAGAGGCCCCCTGGAGACCCCCGGCGGACCAGAAAACAGACGACAGCACCCCATGGCTCCTCCTCCTCCTCCTCCTCCTCCTCCTCCTCCTCCTCCTCCTCCTCCTCCTCCTCCTCCTCCTCCTCCTCCTCCGCCTGCGCCTCCGCCTCCGCCTCCTCCGCCTCCTCCTCTTCCTCCTCCTCTCACTCCTCTCTTCTCTTCCCCCCTTCCCCCCCTCGCCGTGCACCTGCGGCTCCACGGGCCTCAGCATATAGCAGAAATCTCAGAAATCCAACGTATTGGAAAATCAGGACGGAGGTTTTTCGCCGTTCTCAGCATCTAGAGGCCCTCGCCGGTCCGCGGGACCTTCAAAAAACCACTCAGGATGGAAAACCGGTCCCGGGGAATGGGTCGAGACTTCGGGAAGGGGGCCGTGCTGAAAAAACACGACACCAGATCTTTGGGATTCCGGCTAGGGCTTCTGCGTGGTAGACGCTACGGCCCCCGACGGGCGGCAGCGCAACATTGAGGGCCGCAGGTGGGCAGGTGTCGCTTCTTTTCTGGGCGACCCCGGGCCTCTCCTGAGCCTCCAGGGGGGGAGGGGGGGGTCGGCCCTGGCCCTGGGGGTGGCGGAGGCGACAGGCCCTCCTGTGGGCGGCGAGCCAGGGGGGGCAAGTGGGAAGGAGAAGGCCTTCTCAGAAGGCGGCGGGACTTCTGAGAAGCCGTCGCGCCTTCTGAGAGGTGTTGTCTCTTCGGAGAAAGCTTCGAATTCTCACCGGGCTGGGGACTTCTGAGCCTTCCGAGAAGGCCCGCCCCTCCCAGACCCCCGACGTCGTGATGTCCGTCACAACGTCGACCCCCAGAGGTCTGGACCCCTTCCCCGGAACCGGTCTTTCATCCTGATGAATCGTCTTTGACGGTCCCGAGGCCCGGTAAGGGCCCCCAGAGGCCGAAAAGAACGAAAAACCTCCCGTCGCAATTTTTGCTCACAACGCGAAGGGGCCCGTCGGAGAGTCTCTGACCCGGGTCAATCCAGACCCAGGTCAGTCAGGCCTTGCAAGATCCTGCGAGATCCTGCACCCAAACCCGGGTCAATGCGAAGGATCCTGCAAGATCCTGCAGGATCCTGCACCCTGACCCGGGTCAGTGCAGACCTGGCCCTGCAGGATCCTGCAAGATCCAGCGCTCTGACTGACCCCCGTTTGCATCGACCCCCGTCTCCTGAGCCCCGAGCCTGGGCTTCCTCGCTCCCCCCCCCGGGCTCGCCGCCAGTCCTGGCCCTGCATGGAGGGCGCGCGGCCTGGCCCGCGGCCGGGGTCGGAGCGACGCGGACGCGCGGCGAGCCCCACCGGCCAGAGCCCCGCACGCAGGGAGGGGGGGGGGGCGGAGGGCCTGGGCTCGGCAGCGCAGGAGGAAAGGCAGAGGGGACGGGCCTGAACCCAGGCGTCCCGAGTCGTTGTTCTTCCTGTTCGTGCTGGCAGCGAATCTCTTCTTCGAGGATCTTCGCCGCGGCCTGAACCCAGACCCCCCTCGCGCTGTGAACAAAAAGCACGGCGGGAAGTTTTTGTCGCTGTTGTGTCGGCCTCCCACGGCGGGGCCCTCCCCTGGCCTCGGGGCCGTCAAAGAAAAGGTCGGGAGGAGAAGCCGGTTCCCGGGAAGGGGTCCAGACTTCTGTGGGGCACGTCATGGAACACTCACGACGTCGGGGGCCTGGGTTCTCGGAGAACTCCGAAGGGCTTCTGGCCCTCGGACACGTGTCTCTGCCTTCTGTGAAGGCCGAGGCGGCTTCCCGGAAGCCCAAGGGGGCTTCTGAGGAGCCCCGCCGCCTTCCTGGGAGGCCCGCCCCCCCTTCGCTTCCCCCCTCGGGGCGCCGCCGATCCGAGGAAGAGGGACGTGTCGACGGGAGAAGGGGGGAAGGAGAGCGGGACCCAGACATGCGGCGGCTCGAGCGTCCCGTGCCCGAAACCGTCGCGGTGGGAGCAGGAGACAGAGCGACGGCCACGGGGGACGAAGAGCATTGCGAGGGGCCAGACGAAGCGTCGTGCGGCGACGCCGGTTTTCCCTCGAGGCGGCACCGAGGCGGAAGCGATGGCACGCGGCGGCTCTCCCACCTTGGAAGCGTTCTCGGTGACTTTGCCCACGACAGACCCCAAGTCTGCTGCGTTCGCCTGGGGGAGGACGAGCAGCAGCAGCAGCAAGGGCAGCAGGAGGGCGGTGGGCTGCCAGTCTCTGCACCAACGTCGATCAAGGCTGGCGAACGTGGTTGTCATCCCTGGTGGGACGGAACTACCCCCCCCCTCGCTCTATCTCCATCTCTCTCTCTCTCTCTCTCCCTCCCTCCCTCCCTCCCTCTTTCTCTCCCTCTCTCCCTCTCTCTCGTTTCCAACGTGCTCGCCTGCTCGCTCGGTCACTCGCAAGTGGAAGTGGAGACTGGCCGAGCACACTCTCCCTTCTCCACCCTGACTGCGCGCAGGCCATACGAGAATAGCACGCCGCCGGACGAGACCCGACTCTCGCCTCGAGGCCCGCCGCAGACCCCAGACCCCAGACCCCCGCGGCTTCAAGCGAGCGACATACATGGAGGAGGCGACGGTGGAGCAGTAGGGCACCGTTGCTTCGGCACCCTGTCGTGGAGGGTTTCTCCGAAGGGCTTAGGCGACCCGTCCTCCTCCTCTCTCCTCCCCCTCCTCCTCCTCCTCCTCCTCCTCCTCCTCCTCCTCCTCCTCCTCCTCCTCGTCCTCCTCCTCCTCCTCCTCCTCCTCATCCTCCTCGAATTGTAAACACCATTTTGGTGAAATATACACCGTCGGAGTACTCCCCAGTCCAAGTGGTTTATTCCCAGGCTTCCTGTTCTAAACCGTGATGAAATCTCACTCGTCGCAGAGAGGCGTCGTAGAGGCCTCTAAGACGCCTCTAAGAGGCATCGTAGAGGCCTCTACATCCTCGGGCGTCTTTAAGCCCCACCTTTGGGCCTCACTGGTGTAGATTCGCTTGTTTTCCAATATGCGGTTTTGGACCGCCGGGGACCTCCGTAAACGGACCTCCGTGTTTGGACACTCGGGGACCTCCACAAATCGAAAAAACAGCGCTGGGGAGTACTGCTTCATTGAACTGTCCTTGCTTTCGCGCCCTGGTCTAGATATGCGCTTCCAGCCAGCGGCACTTCCTCAGCCGATGCGTCCCGCAGACACGGATTGATTGATTGATTGATTGGTTAATTGATTGGGGACCCCCACTCGGGTCTCCCTGGTGCTTCTTTTCCATGTTTACCGGGATGCGTTTTTGACCCCCGGAGACCGCAAATGGACTTCTGTTTTTGGACCCCTGGGCACCTCCACAAATCGAAAAGACAGCCTCCACCCTCCTCGGAGCTCCACCCTCCTCCACCCTCCTCGGCATTCCACCCTCCTCGGCACTCCTCGGCACTACACACTCCTCGGCACTCATCGGCACTCCACCCTCCTTCACCCTCCTCGGCACTCCACCCTCATCGGCACTCCTCGGCACTCATCGGCACTCCACCCTCCTTCACCCTCCTGGGCATTCCACCCTCCTCGGCACTCCACCCTCCTCGGCACTCATCGGCACTCATCGGCACTTCACCCTTTTCTCGGCACTCCTCGGCACTCCACCCTCCTCGGCACTCCTCGGCACTCCTCGGCATTCCACCATCCTCGGCACTCACCGGCACTCCACCCTCTTCGGCACTCATCGGCACTCCA
>CAUYUJ010020196.1:10000-32500 GCA_963575745.1 Prorocentrum cordatum
CTGCAGTTGCTGCTGCTACTACTAATTCTACTACTTGTGCTACTACTACTACTAACAATAGTACTTGTAGTACTATTACTGTTACTACTAGTATTAGTACTGCTGCTACTACTACTACCACTACTACTACTACGACTACTACTACTACTACTACTACTACAATACTACAAAACTACTACTACAATACTACTACAATACTACTACAATACTACTACTACTACTACTACTACTACTACTACTACTACTACCACTACTACTACTACTACTACTACTACTACTACTACTACTACTACTACTACTACTACGACTTCTACTACTACTACAACTACTACTACTACTACTACTACTACTACTACTACTACTACTACTACTACTACTACTACTACTACTACTACTACTACTACTACTATTATCAAACACTACCAGCAATAACGACAACTAGTACCAGTACTGCTACGAACCACAACTACTCCTACTACTCGACTACCTACTAACGACCTACACTACTAACTAACTACTACTACTAACTACGACAACTACGACTACTACGACTACTGCAACAACTACGAACGTACTACTACACTACTAACTACACTACTACTACTACTACTACTACTACTACTACTACTACTAGTACTAGAGGTACTACAACTAGTACTATAATAACCACAGTAATAATAGGGGGTTATTTAGGTGGGGGGGGGGGGGGGGGGGGGGGGGGGGGGCTTTACAACTCTGCTGCGACTACTACTACTACTACTACTACTACTACTACTACTACTACTACTACTACTACTACTACTACTGCTACTACTACTACTACTACTACTACTACTACTACTACTACTACTACTACTACTACTACTACTACTACTACTACTACTACTACCACTACCACTACCACTACCACTACCACTACCACTACCACTACCACTACTCCTACTGCTACTACTACTACTACTACTACTACTACTACCACTACTACTACTACTACTACTACTACTACTACTACTACTTCCAGGCAGTTGGGTGATTCCCCAGCCATTGGTCCAGGAACCTGTGCGGTCTCGTTCAAGGTACTGATCTCTTATCTCGGTTCTTGCAGGGATCTTCCAGCCACTGCTCATATCTCTGGTCGACCGGGGGATGTCCAATTGAACCGGTGTTTCAACCATCGAACAGGGAATAGAGCACTGCCAGGGAGGGGCGGGTCTGGCTCCGACCTCTGCGTCAGCGCGACTGTTTGCAACAGTGCGTCCTCTGGGAGATACCCTACCAGCTCGAAACAGGCGCCAAAAAAGGCCAAGATCTACTCCATCAGGGAGGGGAGGGGGGGGGGGGGGCGAGGGCCCGCGCCGATCGACAGAGCAAACAATAAGAAAACGATCACATTGAGCATTGTTGTTTCGGCACCCTGTGATAATGATCACAGCACGGCCCCTTCCTACACTTCTTCTTAGCTGTCCCGTGACCGTTTACAAGAGCCCACGTGACATCGCGGAGTCTCTTACTGTGGCTTATCGCTGCTACGCATGACTTGTGTGTTTTTCTGGTGTTCCGCTCTCACGGTCCTGTTGCGACATTATGGGGCGCTGTGAGTAGGGCACAACCGTCGTAAACAAGGCATGGCAGCCAAAAGTAAACACGGCAAAAGTACCCTAAACAGAACACGACTGACTGAGAACTGAAAATTTGAACGGACATCTGATCGATTCAGATAATGTCCCTCATTCTCACCCAAGACATGGTGCGCATCTTCCACAGTAATGCATGTACTCACCTCATGCTTCCACCGTGCACTCGCAGCTGCACCACCGAGCACAAAGCTCCTCAGGGAGCGTTTCTCGTCATCGTATCTAGCCGTGTGGACCATGATACCATAACTTCGAGACTACACGTTGCTAGTTGCCCGCGGTGGCGCCGCCCGCTATCCTGACTCGAATGAGCATTTAAGCAGCGTGCTGGATTGCAGCGACCAGTCTACCCAACCCAGCACCGCCTTCCATGTAATTCCTCCCTCCTCCCCCTGGTCCTCCTCCTCCTCCTGTGCCTGGACGGTTGCATGAGCTGCCCGACGAGCGCATGGGACTACCCACAAGTAGTGGAACGGCCGCGCTGAGGAGGCTCTGAAGAGGCTTGCATCTTGAGCGCAACGTGCCCGCGGGCTGTGCAGAGCTGGCAGCTCCTGTCCCGCCCCGACGCGACAGCGCTCGCAGCCGCGCCGAGGCCGCATCCGCTGCCTGCACCGCGCGGTGCCCCATGGGGCCCTGGCCGCGCCCGCGGGCTCGGGCGACCGCGAAGGGAGGCGCGTTAGAAGTCTGGCAGATCTCCATCGAGCTGGATTGGCCCAGCGCGACGAAAAAAGTCCTGCCAGCCCTCCTCCTCTGGACCAGAAAAAAGATCGACACCACTCCTCCTACGGCCCCACGGGCCTCAGCATATTTTGCCTGGTATACGCTACGGCCCCGACGGGCCGTAGCGCAACACGGAGGGCCGTAGGCGGGGTGGTGCTGCTTGTTCGTTGGTCGCTCCTCTGGGAAGACGAGCCGGCAGCAGACAGGTCCGACGAAACCGCACGACCTCCCAATGGGCGTGGGCATCTCCGCGGAAGCACACCGACGAGAGAGCCGAGCAGGAACGGGACAACGCCAGCGCCCGGCCCTGCGCTGAAGAGCCCAGCCGTACCACCGGCGATGCTCCAGGCGCTGGTACAGTGGAGGCGTTGACCTAAGGAACCCTAAATAAGGAACGAGGCCCCTATTTTCCATAAGTTAAACTGCGATTTCGTATCGAAAACCAAAGGAAAATCTAAGGCAAGCTGCGAAACAATCAAGGAACACGGAGCCCCTCCCCAACGAAAAGGGTTCCTTCTTCAGGGCCCCGACTGTACCGTCCACGAGGCGCTGCCCTCCCCCCCCAGCAATCTTCGCCGCCGAGCGAGGCGAGCACGCGTGCGAAACAGGCCCGGTGCGGACTCTGGCAGATGATGCGTTGCTCGGCCTCCTCCTCCTCCTCCTCCTCATCGGCCTCCTCCTCCTCCTCCTCCTCCTCCTCGGCCTCCTCCTCCTCCTCCTCCTCCTCCTCCTCCTCCTCGGCCTCCACCCCCGCATGCGGCTCTCCCAAGACATCCAACGTCGCACTTACGCTCGCAACGTTGCTCTCCAAAGGTATGGGGACGGACTTTTCATCTGCGCCGTTTTTTGGCGGTCCGTGGTCCCTTAAGAGCCCCCAGAGGCCAAAACCGGCCAAAAGACACTTCTGTCGTGATTCTCGTTCACAACGCGAGGACGCCAGGGCCCCGTCCCCCTCATCGAGTCACAGCGCTCCTGCCCCCGACCCTGACCCTCCTGCTCCCCCAGGCGGCGAGCGTTGGGGCGGGGAGGTGAGGGGCGGGCCCTCTCAGAAGGCTCGGAAGTCCACTGGCCTTCTGAGAAGCTTTCGTAGCCTTCCCCGAAAACGCGCAAAAGCCTCGCAAAGGCGCGAGGGCCTCTGAGAAGTCCCGCCGCCTTCTGAGAAGGCCTGCCCCTCCTCGCTTCCCCCCTGGCGCGCCGCCGATCCCCCGCCCAGAGGAGGGGCGCCGTCCTTCTCGGCGGCCTGGGCGAGGCCGAGCCTGGGCGCGGGTAGAGACCCCGGGGGCGCCGCGGCCACGGGCGACGGGGGCGAGGGCCGCGCTCTCCTCGTGTCACGGCTGGCTGTCGGAGGGTGGGTAGACGCCGCGGTGACGTCGGCGCCTGGCTGCCCACGTCTCCGACGACACGAGCGACGAGAACAGACGGGTCTCACTCTGGGTGGGATGTGGGTCGAGGGGTGGGCGAGTAACCTTCCGACGGAGCTTGCCCATTCCTTCCCCCCCTCCACCACCTCCTCCTCCTCCTCCTCCTCCTCCTCCTCCTCCTCCCCCTCCTCCTCCTCCTCCTCCTTCTCCTCCTCCTCCTCCTCTTCCCCCTCCTACTTCTCCTCCAACCCCCCCACCACCCGACCATCCAGGGTAGACGCCGCGGTGACATCGGCGCCTGGCTGCCCACATCTCCGACGACCTGGGCGAACAAACGGGTCTCATGCACGAGAGATGGCAGGGCGGCCTTGCGCGGTGGCTCACGCAGACCGCCAGCGCGGAACGCCACGTTGGAAACAGAGGCGCTTTCGCGCGGCCTTTTACTAGAGCAGCTCACGCGCGAACGTCCGCGCAGACGGCCCCGGCTCCATGCGTCGTTCCTGTGGCCTTGACACTATGGGCGGGCGCCTTTTCTCAATGTCGGCCTCTGGATGCTCTTCTTGGGACCAGCCTCCACTCCCCCCGCCTCCTCCCCCCCCCCGACTCATCCTCCCCCTCCTTCCCAGTCGAACCCCAGCGCTCTGACCTCCAAGCTCGAGGCTCGAAGCCGACTTGTGGGCGCGCGCGCGCGCGCGCATCGTCCTCGGCCTTCTCCTCCTCCTCCTCCTCCTCCTCCTCCTCACCCTCACCCTCACCCTCCCCCTCCTCTTCCTCATCCAACTCCTTCTCCTACTCTGAGGGGCAACGTCCGGGGGGGGGCCAGTTCAGGGGGGAACATCAAACTTGAATTAGTGATACGTCGCCCATAGATCGGAGATAGGCCCCTGATGGCGAAACTGCACTTTACTGGGCGGGTGAGGATGTCGAACCCCTGTTCGCGATCTGTGGGCGATTGGGGGTCAACGCATCCCCCCCGCAGCCTATCCTGCCAGTCGGGTCATACCTCGGCTCTCTGGCAGCGGGTCGGGGCGACCCGGGCACCCCCGAAACGCCATCGGCGAGGCGAAGCCGCTGGAAGCTATCCCGAGGCTGGAGAACCGCCGAAAACCGATAAGAGCGTCCGAAAAAACCCAAACATCGAAACCCATCCCCCTCCACTTCCTCCTCCTCCTCCTCCCCCTCCTCCTCCTCCTCAAGGCCCTTCTCCTCCTCCCCCTCGTCATCCTTCTCCTCCTCCTCCTCCTCCTCTTCCTCCTCCTCCTCTTTTCGATTTTCCTCTTCCTGATTAATAACTACTCCCTGTCGCACCCCGGGCGGGCCTGGCGTTTCGCCTGAGACTTCCTTACCAATAATGACTCTGAAGCTGAAACACTGAAACAGTTTCACAGATGGAGGGCGGGTCGTTTTCAATTCTGGCACGACTCCAGATCGTCAGGGCGCAGCAGTGATCCGTGGCGTGGAAATGCCGAGAACGATGTCTTGGCACGCTTCAAGGTCTTCAAACGGTTGTCTTCCAACGAGGCAGTTCCCTCAATGAAATTGAAACGCTGTAGGGGCTTATGAAGAGGGAGCTTCATTCCAACATCGTTGATGACTCCTGGGTTTAGAATGGTCCTCCTCTACCTCATCCTCCTCCTCCTCCTCGTCTTCCCCATCCTCCTCCCCTTCCTCCTCCTCCTCCTCCTCCTCCTTCTCCTCATCCTTTTCCTCCTCCATTCCTTCTCCTTATAGATAACTTATCCCTGTCGCACCCCGAGGCCATTTGTTATGGCGGGCCCGGCGTTTCGCCTGAGACTTCCTCACCACTTATGACTATGAAGCTCAAAAATTGGCAACAGCTTCACAGATGGAGGGCGTGTCGTTCTCAAAATGTGGCTATCGCCTTAGCGCCGCGCACATTCGTTCTAAGAATTTGCAAGGGTTTCACGGATTGAGGGTTGAGGGCGGGTAGTTTTCAAAATGTGGCTCTCGCCTTAGCGCCGCGCACAGTCGCTTTAAAAATGCCTGATCTTCGCGGCTTAAGGGCGGCTCGTTTTCACAATGTGGCTGTTGCCTTAGCGCCGCGCACATGTGTTTCAACCATTTGCAAGGGTTTCATGGATCAAGGGCGGTTCTTTTCAAAATGTGGCTCTCGCCTTAGCGCCGCGCATATTCGCTTCAAAAATGTGCAAGAGCTTCGCAGATTGAAGGCGGGCCGTTTTCAACATATGGCTCTCGCCCTCGCGCCGCGCATATTCGTTTATAAAATTTACAAGGGCTTCACGGATTGAGGCCGGGTAGTTTTCAAAAGATGGCTCTCGCCTTAGCGCCGCGCACATTCGTGTTAAACAGTTGCCCGGGCTTCACGGAATGAGGGCGGGTGGTTTTCAAGATGTGGCTCTCGCCGTAGCGCCGCGCACATTCGTTCGAAAAAATGCAAGGGTTTCACGGATTGAGGGCGGGTCGTTTTGAAAATGTGGCGATCGCCTTAGCACCACACGCATTCGTTCTAAAAGTTGCAAGGCTTCACGGATTGAAGGCAGTTCCTTTTCAAAATATGGCTCTCACCTCAGCGCCGCGCGCATTCGTTCTAAACATTTGCAATGGTTTCACGGATTCCCATGATCTGCGTACCAGAAATAATGTTTTGGAAGAACTCAGGATTGTGCGGGTGCAACAATTAGTTTGATTCGCGGTGTTGAAGTCCCAAAGACGGCGTTCTGGCACGACTCCAGATCGTCAGGGCGCAGCAGTGATCCGTGGCGTGGAAATGCCGAGAACAATGTCTTGGCACGCTTCAAGGTCTTCAAACGGTTGTCTTCCAACGAGGCAGTTCCCTCAATGGAACTGAAACGCTGTAGGGGCTTATGAAGAGGGAGCTTAATTCCAACATCGTTGATGACTCCTGGGTTTAGACTGGTCCTCCTCTACCTCATCCTCCTCCTCCTCGTCTTCCCCATCCTCCTCCCCTTCCTCCTCCTCCTCCTTCTCCCCATCCTTTTCCTCCTCCATTCCTTCTCCTTATAGATAACTTATCCCTGTCGCACCCCGAGGCCATTTGTTATGGCGGGCCCGGCGTTTCGCCTGAGACTTCCTCACCACTTATGACTCTGAAGCTCAAAAATTGGCAACAGCTTCACAGATGGAGGGCGTGTCGTTCTCAAAATGTGGCTATCGCCTTAGCGCCGCGCACATTCGTTCTAAGAATTTGCAAGGGTTTCACGGATTGAGGGTTGAGGGCGGGTAGTTTTCAAAATGTGGCTCTCGCCTTAGCGCCGCGCACAGTCGCTTTAAAAATGCCTGATCTTCGCGGCTTAAGGGCGGCTCGTTTTCACAATGTGGCTGTTGCCTTAGCGCCGCGCACATGTGTTTCAACCATTTGCAAGGGTTTCATGGATCAAGGGCGGTTCTTTTCAAAATGTGGCTTTCGCCTTAGCGCCGCGCATATTCGCTTCAAAAATGTGCAAGAGCTTCGCAGATTGAAGGCGGGCCGTTTTCAACATGTGGCTCTCGCCCTCGCGCCACGCACATTCGTTTTAAAATTTGCAAGAGCTTCACGGATTGATGGCGGCTCCTTTTCAAGATGTGGCTCTCGCCTCAGCGCCGCGAACATTAGTTCGAAAAAAACTTGCAGGAGTTTCACAGACTCCCATGATCAACGGACCAGAAACAGTGTTTTGGAAGGATTTTGGATTATGCGGGTGCAGCAAATATTTTGATTCGCAGTGTTGAAGGCCCCAAAATGACGCTCCGGCAAGACGCAGCAGTCAGGTTGATACGCGGCGTTGAAATTCCGGGAAAACTTGTTTTGGCATGCTTCAGGATCTTTAACGGGTTGTCTTCCAACGAGGCAATTCCCTCAATGGAAATGAACCGTTGTAGGGGCCTATGAAGAGGGAGCTTGGAGGGAGGATGAATTCCAACATCGTTGATGACTCTTGGGTTTATGGTCCTTCTCCTCCTCCTCCTCCTCCTCCTCCTCCTCCTCCTCCCCCTCCTCCTCCTCCTCCTCCTCTTCCTCCTTCCTCCCTCCCTCCCTCCCTCCTTTCCTCGTCCTCCCTCCCTCCCTCTCTCCCACTTCCTCTTCCCCCCTTGTGGAGAGTGATGCGGGCCTCGCGCGGTCCGCGGCCCCCTTGGCCCAGCCAACCTCGGCGGCCCTGGCCCCCTGCCCCCCCCCACCAGAGATCTAGCGCGGGCGGCGAAGCCCGAAAGCCCGCCGGCGGACGTCGACGCTCGTCGTCGTCGCAGTCGTCGTCGGCGTCGCCGCCGCAGTCGTCATCGAAGCTGTTTGGGAAGCGGAGGGGCATACTGGTGTTATGCGCCCCCCCTTGGATGCGCACGTCCGAACCACAACCTGTAGCACAGATATCGCACCGTCTATCGTTAATTACCTGGGCGGTATGGCCAGACAGCGGACACCACCGAGCGCATCCGCCACCGTGCAGCTGAGCACGGAGTGGGCGTGTCCTCAGGTCCTCTCACTACCTCTGTAAGCCTCAGTCGGCTCTCCTGAGATGTTGTAAAGGGATTCTGAGCCTCTCGGGCCAAATCTTCTGGGGCGTGGCGCGGTGCGCATGGGATAGTGTTATCGCCTGACTTGTTCGGGCCCAAGAAAGCCCCAAGACGGGCAAAGAGGACCTCAAGAGGCCCCGAAGACGGTCCAAGAGGGCTCCGAATCGCCGAAAGATCGCCCGAGGACGCCCAAGATGGCCGCCAGACGGCCCAAGAGGTCTCCAAGACGTCCAAAGAGGCCTCCAAGAGGCCTGCCAAGAGGGCCCCAAGAGGCCAAAATCATGTAGGTTCCTTTGGTATTTGAAAAGTTTGGGCGTTCTCGCCTTTTCGGCTTCCCGACGCTCCCAGGCAGCCCTAAGAGGCCCCAAGACCCCAAGAGGGCCCCAAGACAGCCCAAGAGGCGACCAAAACGACCCACGAGGGCCCCAAGACGGCCCCAAAAGGGACCTAAAAGAGAGAACACGAACCGAAAATCCGAGCCTTTCGCCCCAAGATGCCCCCAGGAGACCGAAAAAGGCGCCCAGCAGGCCAAGAGGCCTCCAAGAGGCCCCCAAGAGGCCAAAAGGGGCCCCAAGAGGCCCCCAAACAGCCACCAATAAGCGTCCAAACTGCCTCCAAGAGGCCACCGAACAGCCTCCCACGAGATCCCAACGAACATCCAACAGGCTTTGTAGCCACAACCCAAGCACGGTGGCTGGATGGGCCGAAGGCCATGAAATACTGCACTGTTAAGAACGCGCATCGCCGTTAGTGGGGAAGTTTGGGGGGTGGTGGGGGCGACGCCCACATAGTAAAGTATGTTTAGGTAATGCCGACTGCTCCAGTGTTGCACCCCTACTGGGCCTGCAGGTGGCTTCTCGTAGCCACGGCTGGATACGCCTTGAGATTCTGGCCAGAACGTACACCGGGAGAGTTCGGTGGCCGATGCTTGAAGGCCTTGTCGTCGACGTCGTCGTCGTCGCCGTCGTCGTCGCAGTGTCGGCGTCGTCGTCGCAGTGTCGGCGTCGCCGCTGTCGCCGTCGTCGCCGCGGCGGCCGTCGTCGCCGCGGCCGCCGTCGCGGAAAAAGATGAGGAAGATGATGAGGGGGTGAACATGGAGAGGAGGGGGAGGACGACGAGGAGGGGGAGGAAGAGGAGGAGGAGGAGGAGGAGAAAGGGAGGAGGAGGAGGAGGAAGAGGAGGAGAAAAGAGCCAAGGAGGAGTAAGAGGAGGAGGAGGAGGAGGAGGAGGAGGAGGAGGAGGAGGAGGAGGAAAGGGAGGGAGGAAGAGAGTAAGAGAAGGAGGGGGGGAGAGTGGGGAGTGGGGGGAGGAGAAAGGGAAGGAGAAGGAGGAGGGAGAGGTGGAGGAGGAGGAGGAGGAGGAGGGGGAGGAGGGGGAGGAGGAGGGGGAGGAGGGGCCCGCGCAGCGCGCGCCATCTGCGAGCCACGGGGCCGGACCTCCCCAACGGGATGCGACTGCGGCACTCACGCAGAGCCGCGGGCCTGAGCGGCGGCCGCGGCCTGGCAGCGACAGGAGGGCGAGGGTGCCGGCAGGCAGTACAGTAGGGAACCGACCACAAGAAACCTTCCACAAGAGACCCAACCCTGAGAACCCAGGACGTCCATCGATTTTTGATGTGGGAACGTCACGCTCCCCATGGCAAAACCATCGATACCCAAGAAGCCTAGGGCATCCTGGAGGCAAGCAGGGTGTTTCTTGTCATGGGTCCCCACTGTACGCGCCCAGCTATGTACATGAACACGGCCCATCGATCCGCGAGACTGGCCGCGTGATACGAACGTTTGCGCAGTGCGTAGTCTCGAAACCAGCGTGGGTTCATGCACGTGTACGTCCTTCTTTCGCTCCTGAGGCAGGGGTCGGCATGTGCAGGTGGGCGCTGCAGGCGGAGGTGGACGACAGCCCGGGACGGCGACTCCAAAGCGTGTGATTTGCACAGGGTGTGGTTTGCAACCGGCACCCTGGGGAACATCCTGGGGGGCACCCTGGGGGGCGCTCGGGGACCTCGATAGAGTTCTCACGCGCCTGGAGGAGGCCCGACGAGGGGGAGGAGACGAACCCCCATTGTCTGCCGTGGCAAGGCGGTCACGTGCTCTCCGCCGGCGCTGGCCCCCTGTCAGCGGCCGGCGCAGGACGTGCGCGCCTGGGGTTCCCTTTTCCGACGCGGTGAGGCACGCCAGGTGGAGGTGGGCGACGACGTAGCGCGGCAGGTGGCGGCGGAGACGCCGGGAGTGCAGGAGGGCGCGGCAGGTGAAGGTGGGCGACGGCCCGAGTGCGGAGGTGGTGGGCGACGACGTGGCGCAGCGCGGAGACGGAAGACGAGGGGGGAGGCTTCACGAATTGGGTGAGAGAAGCGAGAGCCGCTGGAGCACGGAAGGATGAGGGCAAAGTAGAAGCGAGGGGCGGCGAGAACGTGGAGGATCAGGAGGACTCGCTCGGGAACCTCGAGGTCGAACGCTCCAGGACGGCCATCAAGCTCGGCCTTTCCTCCAGCCTCCCTTCCGCGATATCCGTAAGGTCTGACATACCCAGAGGCATCCACAGAGGCAGCGAGCAGCCCCTCGGACCTGATCCCCATGCCAGCGCGCCAACCTACCCCACTCCAGTGTCCGCCTGAGCGAGTCCTGACATCGCGAGCGGCATCCCCAGTGGCAGCGAGCAGCTCCTCGGACCTGATCCCACTGGCAGCGCGTGAAACTACCCCAGCCCCGTGTCCGCGTTATACGCGGGCCCCGACGTCCCCAGCTGCACCCCCAGTGGCAGCGAGCAGCACCGCGGGCCCGCTCACCGCGGCACCTCCTCCGTCCTTGCTACGATCGACCCCTTCCCCGCCGATTCGAAGCATCCCCGTGCGGCAGTAGCAACGCCTCGTGGCAGCCAGTTGGACCACCACTGAAGAGCTCGACCAGGCTGCTGCACTCATCCTGGCCGCCTGGGGCCGCTTCGCCCCCCTCCGCCCTCCCTCCCCCGACGGCGGCGGAGGCGGCGACGGCGGTGTTGACGACGGGGCCTGGGGGTCCGAAGCGGGCGAGGCCTCGCGCAGGCCAGGAAATGGGGGCAACGTCGACGACGCCAGCGTTCTGGGCGTTCTCGACCTGGGCCTCCCCAAAGCTCCCGGTGCGAGCGCTTGCAGTCAGCATCTCCTGCCGCCCCAGCCCAAGCGCTGCCGCAGCCACCCCACCGCCAGCTCCAGCACAGCCCAGCGACAGGCTGGGCCCTGGGGGAAAACGAAAAGTTAGATAAAAATGGGAACTCGGAGGCCCGCGAGGATCTCTTGGATCCGCGCGGACCTCCGACTTGTTCTGTCTGTGCCATTGCTCGTTCCCCCAGGTCCAGCGGAACAGAGGCTCGGTGCCAGCCCCGCGGGCCAGGCGGAAGGCGGCGGCGGCCGGCCCTCGCCTGCAACGCAGAGCGCCCGCGCGGAGCGCTGGCGCTGGAGCCCAAGGCCGCCCAGGAGGCCCGCCAGGGGGGGAGGCTGCTGCGCGGGAGGGGGCACCCGCCCAGGCTGAGGTCGGGCTTCGAATTCTACACACGAAGATTGCAGGCGTGATCAGAAAGCGTACTGGAAAACACACGCCGCCCACTTTAGCTTCGGGCGTCCGCGTTTGCGCTTGCGGTACCATTGCCTTGGTGTGTTCCCTCCAGGCTCACACACGAGGCCACGCAGTCCAGGAATATCCAAAAAGGGTCAAAAATGGGCAAAAAACATCGTCCCCCAGGAAATTCTTCGATCATTCTTGAATACATTCCTCCTGTAGAGGGGCGTGCCCGACTCGAGAGTGGCCCGCGGCGCGCGACGAAGACGCCTGGGCTGCGTCGCCCGACTCGCGCCCGCCGCAGGACCACCTCACTGCGGGCCAGCAGGCAGGCGGGCCATGGAAGGACGCGTCTGGAGCGCACAACGGCCCAGCCATGCTCGCACTACTGGGCACTCTCGCACAGCGTGAGGGAGGCATGCTGGTCGGAAAGACGGCCGAGCAACATTGGGAACTTCCTGGTGTTGGTCGGGCAATCGGCTCGGCCGACCAACTAAACTTGACCAAAGCGGCGGTGGTCGGCGAAACGGCTGGCCAACACAGGTGAGCGCGAGAGTGCAAAATTCTCAGCGGGTGCTGAGGCGGAGACCTAAGCGACGTTGGCCGGCGAAACGCCTGGCCAACAAAGGTGAGTGCGAGTGTGCAAGACTTTCAACCAGCGCTGAGGCGGCACGACAGACGACGTTGGTCGGCGAAACGGCTGGCCGACGTGGGCGAGTGCGGGCGCGGGACCTGTGTCGCAGGCGCTGCAGCGGCGCGAGCAACACGTTGGTCGCGCAAGCGGCCCCCCAACGACTGCGATCTCCCAATGTTTGCCGGGCAAACATCCGTCCAACCACACATGGGCGACGAACAAATTATCCTGGCGGCGGCGGTGCCACGCGAACCGTCCCACTGGGGCCTCAGGTGGAGCTCCTTATTGGGCCACGAAGCGTGTGAGGGGTGTGCCGAAAGGAGGCGGCGGTACCACGAAACGTATGAGGTGTGTGCCGAAATGGGGCGGCGATGCCATGCAAATCTTCCAACTGAGGCCTCAGGTGGAGCTCCCTATTGGGCCACGAAGCTTGTGAGGGTGTACCAACATGGACATGAGAAAGGCAGAGGCAGGGATGGGAGAGGGAGGAGGGAGAGGGAAGAGGGAGGAAGGAGGAAGGAACGAGGGGAGCTGTCTCTTCAAAACGGCGACCCAAAACGACAGGATGGTTGGGAGCAAAACAAGACTCACGAACGATAGCATAGCGACGACGCCATGTAAGACGAAGCCAAAACCGAGACTAGATAGAATCGGATCGGGATGGAGCAGAGCTGGCGGATCTGTCGGGCGCCACGGCCGTTCTGGAGTTCCAGAGGACTCCAGAGCGATCTGAGAGCGTTCTGGAGCGCTGCGGAGCGACTCATCTTCATCCTGGGGCGGCCTGTCTGGCCCTGTCTCCCTCCTCCTCCTCCTCCTGCTCCTCCTCCTCCTCCTCCTCCTCCTCCTCCTCCTCCTCCTCCCCTCCCCCCTCCCCATCCCCCCCTTTCCCATCCCCCCTCCTCCTCCCTCCTCCCTCCTCCTCCTCCTCCTCCTCCTCCTCCTCCTCCGCCTCCTCCTCCTCCTCCTTCCCATCCCCCCTCCAAATCCCCCCTCCTCCTCCTCCTCCTCCACCTCCTCCTCTTGTTATTATTGTTATTATGGATAGTATTATGAGTATCAGTAGTACGAGTATTATATTGCTACTATAAATAAGAATAAAACAATAAGAATTAGTATCACTCGTGCTGTTAATTGTTAGTAGTGTGAATGTGACTTGTATATCTTACTAGTAGTATTACTAAAACGAATAGCAATATCATTAATATCAGTATTAGTGTTGCTTTAAAGTATTACTATGTGCATGAGTAGTAATGTTAATATGGCTATGATGATTAGTATTCATAGTATTCCTACTAGTAGTATGAATCGCATGTGTTATTATGATTCCTCGTATCAACCGCAGTAGCACAAGTATTAGCATTATTATGTATAGTATTAATCGTACTAGTCTTAGTAGTATAATAATTCGTAGTTTTCGTAATATCAGTATGATTCGTCATATTATTGTTAGTATTATTCGTAGTCGTCGTATTACTTTTAGAATACTTATCAGTACGGTTCGTTGTATTATTGTTCGCATTAGCCTCAGTCGTATTATTATGAATTGTCTTAGTAATATCATCATACTTGATCATAACAATAGTATGTTTTCATTCCTACGATCATTATCACTATGAGTATGTTTCTTCTGAGTATGCCTAGTATTACTCTTACTAATGAAAGTATTGGTATTGTTCGTGTTATTAGTATTCGTCGTAGTATTAGTATGATTAGTAGTTATCTTCTTAGTATTCGTATTATTCGTATGCTCTTGTTTTTATTATGAATAATCGTCGTCATCGTGTTATTGTTATTTTTAGGTCTTCGTATGATTATTAGTACTATTATCATTATTATTACTGTTCTTATTCCTCCTCCTCCTCCTCCTCCTCCTCCTCCTCCTCCTCCTCCTCCTCTCCTCCTCCTCCCCCCTCCCTCCTTCCTCCCCCCCCTCCTCCTCCTCCTCCTCCTCCTCCTCCTCCTCCTCCTCCTCCTCCTCCTCCTCCTCATCCTCCGCAGCGCCGAAGGCATCAGGCCCCCTGCTGGGAGCAAGACCAAGCGGGGCCGCTGAGCCTCCGGCCCACTGCTGGCTGCCCTCGCCGAGCGCTCCGCCGAGCTCCAGGTCCCCAGCGCCCTGTTGGAGGAAAGGGGGACGTGGACGACGATGACGACGACGACGACGACGACGACGACGACGACGACAGCAGCAGCAGCAGAAACAACGACAAAGGTGACGACAACGGCGGCGGCGGCGACGACGACGTCAACGACGACAGCAGCAGAAACGAACACTCGGATGCCGACCATGGCGGCGGCGGCGGCGGCGAAGACGACGACGACGACGACAACGACGACGACGACAAAGACGAAGACGAAGACAACGGCGACGACACCCCCTGAAGAATCGGACCCCAGAACTCTCCACACACACACACAAAACGAAAAAACTGACCATGACGCCGACGATGAAAATGATAAAGAAGAAGAATGAGAAGACGACAACGACGACCACGACGACGACGACGACGACGACGACGACAACGACAATGATGACGACGACGACGACGACGACAACGTTGACTGAGCCTAAGACTAAGACTCAGACTAAGACCAGGAATAGGACTGAGACTAGGACTAAGACTCAGACTAAGACTACACTAAGACTAAGACTCAGACTCGGACTGAGGCTAAGCCTGAGACTAAGAACTCAGATTCAGACTCAGACGAAGACGATGACTCTGACTGAGACGAAGACTCAGACGAAGACAAAGACTCAGACTGAGACCAAGACTAAGAACTTAAAACAAAGACAGAGACAAAGAAGACTGCGACGACATCCCCCGCCCCACTCTCGGACGCTCCCGCGGGGGAGGGCGGCGGAGGAGGAGGAGGAGGCTGGAGGAGGGGGAGGAGGAGGAGGAGGAGGAGGAGGAGGAGGAGGAGGAGGAGGAGGAGGAGGAGGAGAGGAGGAGGAAGTGGAGGAGGAAGTGGAGGGCAAGAGAAAGAGGGGGGGAGAGAGGCCGCCTTCTGCACCTGCTCGTAGGCGCCCTGCGCCTGCTCCGCGACCACCTGCCGCGCATCGGTGCTCGCTGGACCAGCCCAGAAAAAGGCGTAAACATACAGTCGGGGCGTTGACCTAAGGAACCCTTTTCGTTGGGGAGGGGCTCCGCGTTCCTTAAATGTTTCACAGCTTGCCTCAGGCTTTCCTTATGTTTTCGACAGGAAATCGAAGGTGAACTTATGGAAAATAGGGGCCTCGTTCCGTATTTAGGGTTCCTTAAAAAGGCGTACAGTCGGGGGCTTGACCTAAGGAACCCAAAATAAGGAGCGAGGCCCCTTTTTTCCATGAGTTAACCTTCGATTTCCTGTCGAAGACACATAAGGAAGGCCTGAGGCAAGCTGCGAAACACTTAAGGAGAGCCCCGACTGTAAACATAACCTCGAGGACCGAGCACAACGACGTTTCAAACGAAACGGCGTTGACAACGAGCAGCGAAACGAGGCCCAACGCTCAAAACGAACGCTAAGAACAAGGCTGGCGTAAGCCGAAAGCGAACGACGAAACGGCGCGTTTGAAACAACCACGGAAAACGAAACGACACAACAACGAAAAACAAAACGAAAACAAAGCAAGGGCCCAAGCCAAGCTGGACAGCCTTGTGGTCGGTCCTTGCGTAAACTTTTGGAGCTCGGCGAGGATTTCTCGGATCGGCGTCGGGCTCCCATGCCACAGCTCCGCCAAAAACTCCCCCCACCCCTCAGCTCACTGGAGTGTGTCCTCCCCGTGCCTCCGCCCCCACTGATCGAGGAACAAGGAAGCCGCACGATCATGAACTTTTGGAGCTCCGGACGGAGCCCTTGGATCGGCGCTGGGCCCCCCTGGCGCCGCCTCTGGCGCCGCCCCTGGCGCGCTTGGCCCAGCGCCGATCCAAGAAGCCCGCGCAGAGATCGCGGTTCCCAAGGACGGACGATCGAATGGTCGGGGGAGACGGCGGCTGGCCACCGCCGAAGAAGCGAGAGCCGGAGGAGGAGGAGAAGGAGGAAGAGGAGGAGGAGGAAGAGGAGGAGGAGGAGGAGGAGGAGGAGGCGGCTGGATCGGCTCGGCGGCGTGCGGTCAGGAGGGGCCCCGTGCGAGACCAGGGTCGGACCGGCGCGCGGTAGGGCCGCCCCGCCTCGGCGCGGGCGGCGGCGCCCGCGCCGGGCGGGAGGCACGGGTGAAGAGGGAAGCGCCCGAGCCTGCTCCCGGCTGGCTGGCCCCGGTGGCGGGAAGGCTTTCGTGTGCCTCGTCCTGCTGCCCCTGGCCGTGAAAGGGCCAGGGGGTCTAGGTCGGGCACGTCCTCCTAGAGGCGGAATGTTGGCAACAGATACTCAAAAATGAGAGTCAAAAGGTAGTAGAAAAATCGTCCGCTTCCTATCTTTTGACACTTCTTGAATAGTCCTCCAGTGGCAGGGACGTGCCCGACGGACAAGGAGGTGTGCTCGCAGGCCTCCCTGGGTGCAGAGCTGCCCGAGCGGCTGACAGCGGCCCTCGGCCGCTCGATCCGCGGGGGCGGAGGCGCGGGGAGGGCACACGCCTGGACAAGCGCGCTCCACTACTCGCAGAGTAGCTGCTCGCACGTGGCCTGGATCCGCCACGGGGGATTTACGATACAGTCGGGGCGTTGACCTAAGGAACCCAAAATAAGAAACGAGGTCCCTTTTTCCCCAAAAGTTAAACTTCGATTTCCTATGGAAAACCTTAGGGGAACCTAAGGCAAATTGCACAACAATCAAGGAACACCGAGCCCCTCCCCAACGAAAAGGGTTCCTTCTTCAGCGCCCCCACTGTACATCACATGGTCAACGTTTTCTCATTCTGGAGGTTCAGAAATCCACCCCCATCAGAACCACCCCTGCACGCGGAGTCGTTTCGCAAGCGCGCCCAAAGAAGGGATCGAACAGGGCAGGGCTGTTCAGTAAACGCCCAGGGCCGTTTAGTAGACGCTCGTTGTTGGGTCCGGGTCGTTTCTCCTCCCTTGGTATTCGGCGTTTCGACACTGCACGGAAGGAGGGTGGGAGGGGGGAGGTCTGGCTCTGGACTTCTGCTTAATGCGACTGTTTGCAGCAGTGCGTCCTATGGGGGAGAGTCCACCTGGTCGAAACAGGCGCCCAAACACAGCCAAGATCCACTCCACGCGGGGGGGGGGGGGGGGGCGAGGGCCCGCGCCGATCGGCAAAACGATGCATAAGAGAACGAGTACCTGAAGGAGCACATGTTTGTTTCGGACGCCTGCGAGCAGGCACTCTGCGAGTAGGTGGAACGCGCCCGCGGAAGCTCCGGGGCCCCGTGCCCTGCTCCTCGATCTCGGGAGCGGCCAAGAGGGGGGTGTCCAAGAGGGGGGGTGCAAATCATGACCGGCGGCATGTGCGCGGCCCAGCGGGGGGGCCAGGGACGTAATGAAATAAGAAGAGGTGCCATGAAATCTGGGGAAATATCATGGCCCGCGCCATGATATCCACCCCCCTAGTGCATCACCCCCCTCTTTGCCGCCCTCGACGATCCCTGAGGCGAGGGGAGGAGAACGGCGGCCGGGACGGCGCGAGGGGGCGGCCGCGGCGGCGGAGGCCGCAGGACCTGGGCGCCCGCCGCCTCCCCGCCCAGACATGTTCTCGCGCAGCGGAAAAGAACACGACGGGGGGCATATTAGGGATTTGTTTTTTTCGGTCGCGTCCACCAGCGAAGGCGCTAGCGGAGTCAGGAGCGATACGGGTCACGAAAGCGGCCTAATTAGCAACTAAACGCGCCGATATATTAGGGAAGCGAGACATGGCATAAACATAAAATCTCAGAGGTCCGCGCGGATCTCTTGGATCCGCGCTGGGGCCCCCCTGGCGGCGCTCCGCGCGACGGGGAGGGGGTCCAGCGCCGATGCAAAAAATCTCCGCGCGGACCTCTGAGTTCTTATGTTCATGTCATTGCTCGTCCCCTATGTACACGCAGGAGGGACCCCAGGCGAGAGCGACCCCCAGTGCGCGACTTCCGGGGAGCAGCTGCTGTCGGCACCCAGGGTTCTGGGACGACGCGAGTCGCCGTGTGGGAGCTGGGTCGACTAACTGCGCGCGCCGCGCCCCGCGGTCCTGGCGGGTCGTGTGGGGGGTCCCTTGGGCCTCTTCGGGGCATCCTTGGGGCTGCCCTGAAGGTTTTTTGGGGGCAATCTTTAGGCCCGCTTGGGCCGTCTTGCTGTTTTTTGGGGGGGCATCTTGGGCCGTAGTGGTGCCATCTTGAAGGCCTCGTGGGAAGTGTTGGGTTGACAGAAATTCGAAAAGGTGACAACGCGAAGATCATTCGAACGTGAGGGAAGCAGTGAATGTTGCGACGCGCGGGCACCTGCGCGTTCCCGCGCCGCCCCCGCAGGAGGTGCGCCCTGCCTGGCCCGGGGCCCCACGGTGCTTCTTCTCAGGTCCGAGACACTGCCGACCCAAAATTGTCCGGGGTGCGCGCGTGCTGGCGTAGAGACGCGTGGGGCGGGGGCAACTCTGCATCGACGCCGACCCTGGCGCGTGCGCGCCCCAAGGCAGGCCGTGCGCGCATGTAGCGTCTGCGTGCGGTAGGCTCGTGTCGTGTCGGCGCTGCGGCGACCCCGCCGCGGGGCGCAGGCCGCGGCTTCTTCTCTCCGCGCCCCCCGCGGGTGGCCACGAGGGGGGGAGGGCCTCCCGAGGGGCAGGGGCTCGGGCTCCCGGCGCCCTCTCCGCCGACCCTGGGGGGAGGAGGAGGGGGAGGAGGAGGAGGAGGAGGAGGAGGAGGGAGGAGGGAAGAGGGAGGAGGGAGGAGGGAGGAGGGAGGAGGGAGGAGGGAGGAGGGAGGGAGGAGGAAGAGGAGGAGGAGGAGGAGGGAGGAGGAGGAGGAGGAGAGCCCCAACACCGCTGGTTCCACGCGAGCCCTTGCAGACAAACAGAATGCACTACCCCCGCTGCCAAACAAATCCACTAGCTCTACACAGGGGCCACGACGCTGCGAAGACGATGAGGTGCACTATCCAGTAGCATACGGTACTGTTCCTGGTAAGGCGGTCATCACGAAGGTCCAATGCTCTCATGACTGCTGCGAGGTAGTCACCATCGGGACTTGGCTCGTGCGTCCCAGCAAACTTACTCCAACAGACAAGGCGTTCGATGTTGCTCGCATGCCCACCCAACTTCCCGAATCCGCCGACCGTCAGCGTGTTCGAGACGTTTCTCCGTTTGAACCGTCGCCGTCACCGTCGCCGCCGCTCCCCGGTTCCTGGACCCTCCTTCCCCAGCGATCCAGCCAAACGGGAATGGAACAACGTCGTAACTGAGACGAGGGGAAGCCCCTTCCCTTTGATCCCTTCCCCGCCAGCGGGGGGGGTCGCCGGGGGGGGTTGCCGGGGGCGTCCGGGGGAAGTCGACAGAGGGATCCCAATGTCGCGAACTTCCCCCCGAGGGGGCGGGTCCCCCTGTGGACATTGAGGAACTCAGGAACCCCCTCCTTCCGCTCCTCCCGCCCGGCCCCCCCCTGAGGACAAGGGGGGGACAAGGAATGTCCCCCCCTGTGGACGGGGGGGACTCCTTGCCCCCCCCCCCGCGGTTTCGGCAGTGGACAGGGGGGCCGGAGAACTCACAAAGGCCCGTTCCTACTACCCTCCCCCGCCCTCCCCCTTCCGGCCCTCCGTGTGAACCAGGGAGACGGGGGGGCCCTTTAATGAGGAGCAGAGACCCCTCCCTCCGCCTCCCCCCGGTGGACATGGGGACCAGCACCACCAACCCTCCTCCCCGACCCCCCCCAGAGGCACCATCCCCACTCTTATCTGATCTTGCGGGGTGCCGCGTATTTCCCCACATGCTTCCACAAGGCCTGAGATCCGCTCCGAGGCGGCGCCGAGTAACCAAGGAGCTTCCCAAAAAGTCCCCCGAGAGGCCCCCCGAGCCCAAGAGTGTCACAGGAGAGCCCCAAGAAGGGCTCCAGAGCGTCAGCGACATCGTCGTCACTGCCGCAGCCGCTGTCGTCGTCGTCGTCGTCCCCTTGAGAGTCGTCTTGGAGGCCATCTTGGGCGTCTTGGAGGCCTCCTGGGCCGTCTTGGGGCCCTCGAGGGTCGGCGGCACCTGCCGCACGGCCTTCCCAATACCAGGCGCAGCGTCCACTGACAATTCTGCCCAAGGGAGGGGGAACGGGGGCGAGGAGGAGGAGGACGAAAAACGACAACAAAGACGGTGAAACAGGAGCAGGAAAAAAAGCGGCCTTCCGAGCGCTCTCCGCCCACCTCGCCACCCCGCTCCATGCGGCCAGCCCTCCGCCGTCTCCAGCGCTCATCCTGGCGGCGCGCGCGGGAACTCCCTCCCTCGTGGTTTTCGTTCATCTCACTCCGCTTCGCATTACTAATTACGCTACCGAGGAACCCCACATACTTATATTATGGCTGGAGTGATGAGAGCTGAAGTGAAGCATGTGAGAATGATGTTGATGGCGGTTGCCCCGCCGATACCGCTGTGCCCTGGACGACCGTCACGGATAGCGGCCGCAGTGAGAGACCACCCCCTGCGCACCCCCTTTTATGGTGTCGAGAATATGCCATGCCTGCTGTGCCCTGGACGACCGTCACTGATAGCGGCCGCGGTGAGAGACCACCCCCTGCGCACCCCCTATGGTGTCGAGAATATGCCATGCCTGCTGTGCCTTGGACGACCGTCACGGATAGCGGCCGCGGTGAGAGACCACCCCCTGCGCACCCCCTTATGGTGTCGAGAATATGCCCTGCCTGCTATGCCCTGGACGACCGTCACGGATAGCGGCCGTTGTGAGAAACCACCCCCTGCGCACCCCCTATGGTGTCGAGAATATGCCATGCCTGCTGTGCCCTGGACGACCGTCACGGATAGCGGCCGCGGTGAGAGACCACCCCCTGCGCACCCCCTATGGTGTCGAGAATATGCCATGCCTGCTGTGCCCTGGACGACCGTCACGGATAGCGGCCGCGGTGAGAGACCACCCCCTGCGCACCCCCTATGGTGTCGAGAGCCATGCCTGCTGTGCCCTGGACGACTGTATGATTGCTTGCGTGTGAGAACCACCACGCGCGCTACGACCGTCACGGAGAGACGCGCAGATGCCATGCTGCTGCCCTGGACGACCTATGCGCCCATGGACGACCGTCACGGATAGCGGCCGCGGTGAGAGACCACCCCCTGCGCACCCCCTATGGTGTCGAGAATATGCCATGCCTGCTGTGCCCTGGACGACCGTCACGGATAGCGGCCGCGGTGAGAGACCACCCCCTGCGCACCCCCTCTGGTGTCGAGAATATGCCATGCCTGCTGTGCCCTGGACGACCGGCACGGATAGCGGCCGCGGTGAGAGACCACCCCCTGCGCACCCCCTATGGTGTCGAGAATATGCCATGCCTGCTGTGCCCTGGACGACCGTCACGGATAGCGGCCGCGGTGAGAGACCACCCCCTGCGCACCCCCTATGGTGTCGAGAATATGCCATGCCTGCTGTGCCCTGGACGACCGTCACGGATAGCGGCCGCGGTGAGAGACCACCCCTTGCGCACCCCCTATGGTGTCGAGAATATGCCATGCCTGCTGTGCCCTGGACGACCGTCACGGATAGCGGCCGCGGTGAGAGACCACCCCCTGCGCACCCCCTATGGTGTCGAGAATATGCCATGCCTGCTGTGCCCTGGACGACCGTCACGGATAGCGGCCGCGGTGAGAGACCACCCCCTGCGCACCCCCTATGGTGTCGAGAATATGCCATGCCTGCTGTGCCTTGGACGACCGTCACGGATAGCGGCCGCGGTGAGAGACCACCCCCTGCGCACCCCCTTATGGTGTCGAGAATATGCCCTGCCTGCTATGCCCTGGACGACCGTCACGGATAGCGGCCGTTGTGAGAAACCACCCCCTGCGCACCCCCTATGGTGTCGAGAATATGCCATGCCTGCTGTGCCCTGGACGACCCTCACGGATTGTGCAGACGTCTTGGGTGTATGATGCAGTGAACGTGCATGCGTGCGGCTGTATGTAGACGCGTGTCTCATGTACTTGCCGTGCATGTGTTGACCGCGGGTTGAGGAGAAGAATGAAGTGGAGGAGGGGAGGTGAGGAGACGCCGGTGCGCCGCGGCAGGGAAGAAAACCAGAACCCCA
>CAUYUJ010020196.1:37500-122500 GCA_963575745.1 Prorocentrum cordatum
GAGAACCCAAAAGCGGCCGAAGACCTTGGGACCCGTTTCACTGAGCAGACGTTTGCTTCGGAGGAGTTGGGGGAGTCGGAGGAGGAACAAGAGGGGAGAGGCGAGGCGAAGCGAGGCGACGCGAGGCGAGGCGAGGAGAGGAGAGGAGAGGAAAGGAGACTAGGAGGAAAGGGGAGGAGAGGAGAGGAGAGAAAAGGAAAGGAGGAGGAGGAGGAAGAAGAGGACAGCGACTGAGAGGAGCAGGAGGACAAGGGAATGAGGAAGAGGAGGAGGAGGTGGAGGAGGATGATGATGATGATGATGATGAGGAGGAGGAGGAGGAGGAGGAGGAGGAGGGGGAGGAGGGGGAAACAGAAGGAAAACTACGAAACGGGCGGTGCAGGAGGGGGAGCAACTGCCCCTGGCCCTCCCTCGCCGAGGGGCGAAGGAGGGGAGCCCCCCCCCGGCGGAGGCGCTGCCTCGGCGCGCGGGCGCAGGCCGGCTGCGCGCACGGCAGGTGCGCTCCGCGACGCGCGGCCCGACTCGAACGCCCCAGGGCGGCGGCGAGCGCGGCCCCGCGGATGGCGACCTGGGCACAACAAAAATAGACATGAACATGCATTTTCGGAGGTCTACCCAGATTTCGTAATAGAAGGGAGGGGGTCTGGACCCTCCAAGACAAGCCATTTCAGACCTCCCCCGTGGGAGACCCCTCCAAAACATCGTCCCCAGACCCCCCCAGGCCCTCCAAGATAGCCTGGAAGAGACCCCCCCCCGAAATGAGACCCCCCTCCCTTTATTACGAAATCTGGAGTACCCAGATTTTCTCTGTTTTGTCCCCGGACCGCGCGTCCAACTGATGGTTCTTAAGCCTGCTTTGCAAATGAGGTCGTGCTTTCGGTCTGGCGCTTGTGGCCGCCGTCGCCGCCCCGTCGCCGCCTCGTCGCCGCCACTCGTCTGGGCCGTGGCTTCGGTGTGGAAGCTACGAGGCCACCGTCGCCACTTCGTCGCCCCCTCATCGCCACACGTCGTCTGGGCAGTGTCTTCGGTCTGGCGGTTATGTGGCCGCCGTCGCCGCCTCGCCGCCGCCAGATAGGCTCCTCCACATAGGTTATCCCTTTTTTCCACAAGAACCTTCCGATATCCCCCACCCGGAATTAACGGCCCCCTTTTCTCGCATTGTCAACCAAATGTGAGTATGCATCACTGTCCACCCGGACTGTAAACTCAGACTCCCCATGCAGGCCCTGTCTCCAGTCCTCCCCCTTCATCCCCTGCAAAACAAGTAGGCGCGCGCACACGCTTATCATAACCCATCAGTGTTCCTAGAGAAACACTGCGGAAAATGAAAGGAAGTGCACGCACGCACGCCGAAATCTTCCAAAAAAACCCTCGCGTTCGTTAATGTGTACATCGAACGTCCCGAACGCAAATAAAAACCACTGGGCTTTGCAATGCCAGTTTTCAGAAGAGCCTGCACTGCCGGTCTTGCGGATTCCTAAGCATCCAACAAGCTCTCGCCATGCTCACTCAATGCGGCCAAGCGCGACCTTCGCCCCGCATGCCGAACTCACTCGAACGCCCATGCGCGCGTGCTGGGTGGGCACGATGCATGTCAAATAACTCCATGCGGGCCAATCCCACGGGTCGGCCGCGTGCGCATACCGGCTTGCGGACGCGGTCATCGTCGTCGGCGTGATCAGCATCGGCGCCGTCACTGGCCTTGCCGTCGTCGTTGTCCCCATCGTCACCAGCATCGCTACCGTCATCCTCGCGCGCACTGTCGTCGATGTTGCCAAGATACCGCGCCCCGCCCAACTCGCTCACTCACCCTGAAGAGCCCGCTGGGGTGTGCCCAGCGGTCAGCACCACCGCGGCCGCGTCGGTCGGGCCAAACTATCTGGCCGCTGCGCGCGCGAAAACGCGCGGGCTAGCGCGGCCGCGCAAAGATGCACCAGCCAACACCAAGCACTCATCGAAATCGCCGCCGCATGGGCTCACGCAGAAAAATTGCGGATGGGCGGGCGGGAGGATTGAGCGGGCAATGGAGCTCACGGCTCACAGCGAGCAGAAATTCATTCTCCGTTCTGAAAGATTATTAAGGCCTACCCCCCCACACACACACACGCACACACACACACACACAACCACCCACAGATAACGACCCCCCTGCGCGAATTGCATTTTACATACGACTCCGCCAGATCGCCCACACTGACCATGATATCATACCACCCCAGGCAGGCCAGCACGGGCAACCCCCCCTCATCCCCTGCAAAACATCTATGCGCGCAAGCTTGCTTCACAAGCTTTCAATGTTCAAAGTCTTAGATATGTATGTATTAGAAAAATAACTAGTCAACACAAGGGGCCGCAGTGCACACGCAAGCGTGGTCGCGCGCGCACGCTGGAAACATTCGATATCGTAAATGACGTCAGTAGTTCGAAAGCGTCGCGTAAAGAAATAAACCTTAGTTCGCGACATGACTGTTCGAAGAAAACTCGAGGCCGGGCTATTGCATGTGGACCATAACTTGAAACCTAATATGGCAACACTTGCGCGTCGACTGCGCGCGCATGTCCAACTCCTTCCAAAGCATTCATCACCGTCGCGAGAGCCCCGTCGTTGTCGTGCGAGATCAGCATCGACGCCAGCATCGACGCCGTAACTGACCGACCCGTCGCCTCTGTCGCGATCGTCATCAGCGTCGCTACGATCATTCGCTATACGACAGCGCCCGCCCAGGGGACTCGCAACTGAGGTGCCCGCTGGGAAGTGCCCAGGGGCCAGCGCCACCGCGGCCGCGTCGGCCGCGCCAAGCTAGCTGGCCGGCGCGGGCAGCGGGGCAGAAAACTGTGAGTCCCACATAGAATTTTTTCTTCCTACACGATTACGAAGGTCTACCCCCCTCCGGGAAACGCGGCACCTTTTCGCAGTGCATGCACGCACACAAAAAGTACACACACGTGCGCATCGTCACTGGGGGCTTCGAAGGAAAATCAGTTGCACAGAAACGCTTCCTCCATACTGCAGCTAGCAACCTAATACTGTGCAAGCGAACGCGGCAGAAACTGCGCCAGGGGCAGAGGAACTCCATTCCAGAACAGACTTACCCAATCTCTGATAACTTCCACAGAACCTCTACTTTCTGAAAATTCTACTATTTCTCAGATCGGTCTCTGTAAGTGAACGGATAGAAGTATTGCGTTTACAACCTTGGGACTTTCAACAGCAGAGGCAACATGATCCAAAGCTCTATAAAAAAATGCTTGATTTCAAAACGAATTAACGAATATCTTATAATTTTGCACACAAACGCCAAGAATGACTGGGAGCCGGCGGTAAACCATGAACCTCGGTTTGTTTGTTTGGGCCCCTGTGCACCAGCTGCGAGACAGCTGGAGGAGACGAGTCTCGCAAGTCCCGAAGCAACGAGCGAGCAGCGCAAAGAAGCGCCTCGGCGGCACTAAGGTCACATTATGTGATTGTCGCTCCTTCAAGGAGCCACGCGGCCTCAGCCACATCTCATCGATCGGGTACCTTTCACTGCCAAAAAGCGCACAGGCGGGATTCGTTGTTTCGAGTCATCTTGATACGCGTTGAGCTGATACTTACAGGAACGGATTCAGAATCACCAGGCGCGTTCATCTGTTGCATTCAGAGGCCTGAACTCGGTCTGGTGCTTGAGGTCCGCGAAACTATTCGTATTGTTCGAGTAATCTTGAGAGGTGCTGTCGGTTTTCTGTACTTAACTCGGGCTGTATGGGGGCTACAGGGCTGTTAGTTACAGAAACCGATTGGGAGACATCAGACGCGTCCGCTCGTCGCATGCAGAAGTCTGAAATCGGTCTCATACTCGAGCTAGTTCCGCAAAACTGTTCGTATTGCTCGAGTCATCTCGACAGGGACTGTCGGTTTTATGTACTTAACTCGAGCTCTAGTAGAGGCAGCTACAGAGCTCATACTTACAGAAACCGATTCACAATCATCAGGCGCGTTCGCCTGTCGCATCCAGAGGTCTGAACTCGGTCTGCTGCCCGAGCTAGATCTGCGAAACTATTCGTATTGCTCGGGTCATCTTGAGAGGTGCTGTCGGTTTTCTGCACTTAACTCGGGCTGTAGGGGGGCTACAGGGCTGGCAATCACAGAAACCGATTCGGAGACATCAGGCGCGTCCGCCTGTCGCATGCAGAGGTCTGAACTCGGTTTGCTACTCGAGCTAGGTCTGCAAAACTATTCGTATCGCTCGAGTCATCTCAACAGGGACTGTCGGTTTGCTGTACTTAACTCGAGCTCTAAGGGAGCTACAGAGCTGATACGCACGGAAACCGATGCAGAAGAATCAAACGCGTTCGTCTGTTGCATCCAGAGGTCTGAACTCGTCTGCTATTCGAGCTAGGTCCGCAAAATTATTCGTATCGTTCGAGTGATCTTGAGAGGTGCTGTCCGTTTTCGCACGTAACTCGGGCTGTGGGAGAGCTACAGAGCTCATACGCACAGGAACTGATTCGGAATCATCAGGCCCGTTCGTCTGTTGCATCCAGAGGTCTGAACTGGGTCTGCTATTCGGGCTAGGTCCGCAAAACTATTCGTATTATTCGAGTCATCTTGACAGACGTTGTCTATTCGACCGACAGTTTTTTCAAATGATGGTGAATTTCTTCACTGAACTCGAGCTGCAAAGCAGCTCGAGAGCTCTTCGGCCGAAACATCAGAAGGACATCATGAGGGGCGAAGCATCCAGACGCTTGGTTTGGGCCTGTTGTGAGCGCAGACGCCAAATACGGATTCGTACTCTGTTATTCTCTCCACAGCAACGGGATATCACACGCCTGACATCAGTCATCAGTCAGCTATCAGCGCTCGGGCTGAAAAAATTCGTTCTCTGCTAATTCTTTGGACATAATATATATGGTCAGGAAGCTCTACGAGTCCCCTGGCTAAGAAAAGTTGACGGTTTACCGTCGGCGCCCAGTTGGGCCGGTTTAGCGAAGATTTGAAAGATACTGGGCAGGCGGTAAACCGTCAACCTGGCTACCGCCGGGGACCTCGCAGAGCTCTTTTCTTGCCCAGCTCCTCTGAAGACGTGAAGCAAGCTTGAGCGAGAGCCAAACTAAAAAATCAGTCGCATACAAATAGTTTTGCAGTACGAGCTCCCGGTGGTTACCTGGTTGAAGGTTCACCGCCAAATCCCAGTTTGACAATTCATTCTGAGAACAGGTACTTTTCTCACGTGTAGTGGGTTATACCGCGCCTGCCAGTTAAATTCTGAGGTCCGTAGCTGCAATATCACTATCAAAAGACTTGCCGGAACCAACTGCGTTCCGAGTCATCTTGACACGCGGTCACGGTTTTCTGTACTTAACTCGAGATTGCGGAGAGTTACAGAGCTCATACTTACAAAAAAACCGATTAAAAATCATCAGGCGCGTTCGTCTGTTGCATCCAGAGGCCTGAACTCGGTCTGCTACTCGAGCTAGGTCGGTCAAATTATTTGTGCTATTCGAGTCATCTTGACCTGTGATGTCGGTTTTCTCTATTGAGCTACAGAGCTGGTACGCACTCTAATCGATTCAGTTTCACCAGGCGCGCACGTCTATTGCATCGAGAGGGCTGAACTCGTTCTGCTACTCGAGCTAGGCCCCCAACATTCTACACTTAACTCTAGCTGTAGCACAGCTACAGAGTTGGTACGCACAGAAATCGATACAGAAAAATGAAGGGCGTTTGGCTGAAGCATCTAGAGCTATGAACAGAGTCTGCTTCTCGAGCTAAGCTCTTTTCTCGTGCGGCCTCGAAACACAAAGAAAAGGCTTTCTCAAGCGTGAAGAAAAAGCTCGGAGTAGCAGAGCTTCTGCAGATGTTACATACAGACGCGCCTACTGATACTGGATCGTTTTATGTGCTCACTAGCTCTGTAACTTTTCTAAATCGTTCAGTAAGGGAAACCGACAGCACTTGTCAAAATAACTTGAAAAATAAGCATAGTTTTGCTGACCTAGCTCGAGTAGCAGACCGCGTTCAGACCTCTGCATGAAAATGGACGAGCGAGCCTCATGATTCTATATCGGTTTCTGCCGATATGAGCTCTATAGCTGTCCTGAATCTCGAGATGAGTAGATAAAACCGTCAACGCGTGTCAAGATGACTCGAAACGGCCGACGGTTTCCTCAAGTCTTTTGATCGTAGAATTGCAGCTACGAACCTGATAATTTAACTGGCAGACGTGACATAACCCACTACAGGTGAAAAAAATACCGGCTCTCGAAACGAATTTTCAAATTTCGCACAAAGATTGAAAAACCGATCCTAAGTCATCACATTCTCTCTTAAGGTCGGGTCGGCCAACTAGCCCCACCCTGCGCCCGAATTCCTCTAAGCTCATCTTGCCGAAGAGCGCTACGAGGTATATCTTTCAAATCTTAGCAAAACGGACCCAAATGTGCCACATTGTCTCTTCTGGTCGGGTCGGCCAACTAGCTCCACCCCGCGCCGGAATTCCTCTAGCTCATCGATGCCGAAGAGCTCGGGCCAGTTTTGCGAAGATTTGAAAGATATTTCTCCATTTATTTTGAGAAAGTAGATTTTTACGCCGAGCATTGGCATATAAATGTTCTTCCGACAGTAGCTCGACTCTGTAGAGACAGTACCTCGTAGAGCTTTTCGTCATCCATGAGCTAGAGGAATTCCGGCGCGGGGTGGAGCTAGTTCGCCGACCCGACCAAACAAGACAATGTGGCACATGTGGGTCGGTTTTGCATTTGAAAGATATTCAACAATTCATTTCAAGAAACCAAACACTTCGCACCTGTAGTGGCGCATGCCGCGTCTGTCAGTCAACTTCTCAGGTCCGTAGGTGCAGTATCACTATTAAAACACTTGGAGCGTCCGACTGCATTCGGAGTCATCTTGACACGCGTGCACAGTTTTCTGTACTTAACTCGAGATTTCGGAGAGCTACAGAGCTGATACTTACAGAAACCGATTCAGAATCATCAGGCGCGTTCGTCTGTTGCATTCAGAGATCTGAGCTCGGTCTGCTACTCGAGCTAGGCCCGTAAAACTTTTTATATTCTTCGAGTCATTTTGACCAGTAATCTCGGTTTTCTATACTCGAAGAAGAGGATGATGTGGCTGACAGGCTTCATGATGCCTCGACGCCCTCGGCCGGAGGCTTAAATTAAAGGCGTGGAAGAATCCGGCCACGCAAAACCTAGCCGGAGTCAGAAAACATGGAAGACCCCAAAAACAACTAAAAAATCAAACCAACTCAACCTCTCCGACACCGGGACCGTCGAGGAGAGGGAGGGGGGGAGGTAGGGCGATGCCGTCGCCGGGGCCACTCCGGAAGGGATTCCACACTCTGCCGCGAGCGGCGGCCGGGCGACAGGGGCACGGAAGACGGCTCTTGCGTGCGTCTCGTGTAGGGCGCACCGACCAGTACCTCGCCGACCGGGGGCGGGGGCGGGGGCGGGCCGTCAGCGACGTCGGCGTCGCTGCACAGGCCGTCGTCGTTCAGCCTGGTCGCCCGCCTGAGCCGTGTTAGGAGGGGGAGAGGGAGCCGCAGGCCGCCGCTTCGAGGCCCGAGCGCCGTCAGAGCCGGCCGCGGCGGGCCGCCGATCCGCAGGCCTTCTCCGAGCCGGGGCCGGGACGGCGCCCCGGGCAGCGCGCCCAGGATGCGGATCCCAAGCTCGCACGCCATCACCTGCAGGCGCGACCGGGCCTCAGTGCTGGGATCGGCGACGAAGGTGATCCAGCCAGTCTTGGCTGTGACTAGGCTGGCCAGCGCACCGGCCTCAGCAACGCCGCACCTCCGACCGAGGGCGGCGCGATCGGGCCCGAAGCGGGAGCACTCGGCCCAGAAGTGCCGGGCCGAGGCGGCGGCGCGCCCGCAGAACGGGCAGGGGGCCTGGCCGTCGGCCCGCCGCGGGGCGCAAGAGGCGCCCCCGCGGCACCTGCAGAAGGCTAAGGTCGTCCTGACCAAGGCCCGTGCGCAAGGAGCTCCACAGGAGCTTCGACGAGGCCTCGATGTCGACGTCCCCCAGGCCCTCCTCGCCGCAGCGCGGCCGCTGGGGCCGCTCCTGGAGCAGCCGGCGCGCGCGCAGACCCAGAGGACGCGCTGACCTCGGGGGGGGGAGGCGTCGAAGTAGGGGGGGAGGGCGGAGGAGGCGACGATCGGCCAGGGCGGCCGAGGCAGGCAGACCGGTGCCACAGCAACCGGCCGAGACTCGTCGGAGCCGCGCTTCGGGATGCCCGCCACCTTAACAGAGGCGAAGGCAGCTAGGCGCTCCGCGGGCCAGTCCTGGTCGCCCAGTATAGCCTCGGTGAGGATACCGTGCAACTCGGAGATCAGCCAGGGCATGTGGGTGACCATGTCCTTGAGCTCCGCGGTCTCCCAGCCGTCCCAGCTGGGGCCGCCCGGAGCCCAGGGCGTCGCAGAAAGCCTCCAGGGATGGGGGAGCCCAAAGCCGGGGAGGGGGGACAGCGGGGGCCCCCAGTCCGAGGCGGCGCCCGCCCAGTCGGGGGCAGCCGGCGGAGCCGCAGGCTGATCGCAGGTCGGGTCGTCGCGGGCCGGCGCCGCGGGAGCGGGCGGGTCCCACCGCCGGGCCCACTCGGCCCGCATATCGGCCGCCGAAAACGCAGGGGCCGATCGCTCCGGTCGCATCCGGCGGGCGGACAAGGCGGCCGCGGCAGCCCCCCAAGCGGTAAAGCGCTTACGCCACTTCGCCACACGCGACGCCTTCGCCGAGCATCGAAGGGTCCGATCCCTTGGCGCGCTTGCCTGGACGGCAGAGCTCGGCTAAGCCCAGGGCCGCCGCCGCGCGGCTTTCCGCCGCCCGCCGGTGCCAAGCCGCCAGGGCCTTGGAAGGGCCGTCCGGAGGACGAGCGCGAGTGGGGGCAGGGGCGGAGAGCTCGTCTTCGGCGGGGGCGTCGCTGCCCCCCAGGCCTTCCCCCCAGTCCGAAGCGGACCAACGGAGGAGGAGGTCCTTTGTACGACGCCGCGCGTCGAACGCGCACCTCGCGGGCGGAGCAGAGGCAGGAAAGCCAAGCTTGAAGACGCCGTAGTGGCGGGGACGTGCATCACTGGGGAGGCACCACTGCAGCCCCCGAATACCCTCAATAGACACCGAGTGGGGGAAGTGGTGCCAGCCACCCTGGTGGGCACGGCCTCGACGATCCTCCAGGGGGTCTGCACGTGATCGTCGTAGGCCTTGCGCCAGTTGAAGTCCCCGACCACAACGCACGGGGCCCCGCCCGTGTTTTTCGAAGCCGCGTCCGCGAGGAGCCAGCTGGGGTCGGGACTGTCAACGGGCCCATGCGCACGAGACCGTGAGGGCCGCGAAGCGGCGGGTGCAGGACCGCCAGTCTCCGAGGGCCTGGATGGGCGTCCCCCCATACTAGTGTGCCAGGATGGCGCAGCATCGGGATCTTTCCAGTGCCGCTGCTGCTACGCACGCACCAGCTTGGATTGCAGTGTAGTACTGTTGGTTCTGCTGTCGCCTCTTGAAGGGGCCCCGCGTCGGGGCACCGGGGCTCCGATCGAGGCTGGCCTCAACCCTGGCCCTCCACTCGCCGCTACCCTCCAGCAGGGCGGGCCAGGCACGGCTTGCGACGGAAGACGCACAGATCCGCGACCCGGAGACACTTGCGGCAGGCACTGGCGCCGGCGGTGAACCGTCAACCTGGTCACCGCCGGGAACCTCGTAGAGCTCCTGCTACGCCTAAGAGTGCTCAGAATCGAAAGATAGAGCTCCTGGAATAATTTCTCGGAGAAATCAAAATTCATGATTTTGAGGTCGACATGAAGTTGGTTCCGCCAAGTGTTTTGACAGTAAGAGTGCGCCTAGAGGACTCATATCAAGACGCAGAGGCCCTCATAGTCGTCTACAGGTGCGGGAAATCTGGTTTCTCAAAATGAATGGTCACATATCTTTCAAACTGGCGCCGGCGGTGAACCGTCAATCTGGTCACCGCCAGGAACCTCGTAGAGCTCTTTCCACGCGTGAGAGTGCTGATAGTCGAAAGAGAGAGCTTATGGAGGCACTTGGTTGCGTCCAAAACCCGGAGAGCAAAGAGAACAAACACCACGAAGCTGTCCTGGCGAGCCTTCGGACGCTGTCCTGAAGCGCTTCTAGGGCTCTCGGGGGCCCCCCTGCAGCCCAAGCACTGCCAGGATCGCTTCCACGCGTGCCTGCACGCGTGCAGGCACGCGTGGAAGCTCGCCGGAAGCTCTCCCGGACCCGCTGCCGGGTCAGGCGAGGCGCTGCGGGGATCGTGGAGCGGCGGAGATGGGCTGCTGGCGGGCACCACCACCGTCCGGCTTCTAATCTTAAACCCTCTAGCTCTCAAAGAGCTCCCCGGGAATTTCTCGAAAAATTGAACATTGATTTTTCCCGGAAAGGGCACGGGCCCAGGGTTCTCTTTTAGTAGGTAAACCTGTCCCCTGGTGCCAACTTGAAGGAGGCCGGCGAATTTTTTCCCTGATAAATAACGAGGTCGAAGGAGGCCGGCGAATTAAAATTTGAGGATGTCTCGAGCGAAACGCTTGTTTTTGAAATCCCGATCGATAAATCACAGGGTGCGGGACACTTTTTCGTGTGTTGAGGATGTCTCGAGCGAAACGCTTGCTCCGCAGAGTTTGCCGAGGATGTCTCGAGCGAAACGCTTGTTTTGCAGAGCCGACCGCGACGCGGAAAAGCGCCCCGCGCGAAGGAATTTCGATGATGTCTCGACTAATTCCTTTGTTTTTGTACGATTTCCTGGAATTTTGGCAGGATGTCTCGAGCGAAATGCACGACCCCACCCTAGCACGACCATACCCCAGCACGACCACACCCCAGCACGACCAGACCCCAGCACGACCCCACCCCAGCACGACCCCACCCCAGCACGACCATACCCCAGCACGACCACACCCCAGCACGACCCGACCCCAGCACGACCCTACCCCAGCAAGACCACAGCACGACCACACCCCAGCACGACCACACCACAGCACGACCACACCCCAGCACGACCACGCCCCAGCACGACCACGCCCCAGCACGACCACGCCCCACAGCACGACCACCCCCCCAGCACGACCACCCCCCAGCACGACCACCCCCCAGCACGACCACACCCCAGCACGACCACTCCCCAGCACGACCACAACCCACCACCACGACCACCCCCCCAGCACGACCACCCCTCAGCACGACCACACCCCAGCACGACCACCCCAGCACGACCACGCCCCAGCACGCCACACCCCCAGCACGACCACACCCCAGCACGACCACACCCCAGCACGACCACACCCCAACACGACCACACCCCACCACGAATCACACCACCCCACCACGACCACACCCCAGCACGACCCGATCGATGAATCACAGGGTGCGGACCACCCCAGCACGACCACACCCCAGCACGACCCCACCCCAGCACGACCCCACCCCAGCACGCCCCAGCACGACGCACGACCAGCACGACCACACCCCAGCACGACCACACCCCAGCACGACCCCTACCCTAGCACGACCATACCCCAGCACGACCACACCCCAGCACGACCCCACCCCAGCACGACCACACCCCAGCACGACCACACCCCAGCACGACCCCACCCCAGCACGACCCCACCCCAGCACGACCCCACCCTAGCAAGACCACACCCCAGCACGACCACACCCCAGCACGACCTCACCACAGCACGACCACACCCCAGCACGACCACGCCCCAGCACGACCACGCCCCAGCACGACCACGCCCCAGCACGACCACGCCCCAGCACGACCACGCCCCAGCACGACCACGCCCCAGCACGAGCACGACCACGCCCCAGCACGACCACCCCCCAGCACGACCACACCCACCCCCCAGCACGACCACCCCCCAGCACGACCACACCCCAGCACGACCACTCCCCAGCACGACCACACCGCCTTGGTTGAGTGGTTGCCTGTCGTCGTGGAATGTTTCGTGGGGTGTCTCGTGGAATGTTTCGCGGGGTGTCTCCTGGAATGTTTCGTGAGGTGTCTCGCGGAATGTTTCGTGAGGTGTCTCGTGGGATGTTTCGTGAGGTGTCTCGTGGGATGTTTCGTGAGGTGTTGCCCCGTTGGGTATCGTGAAAACGTGCCCATGCTCCACATGTCTATATCCCTTTCCGGGTTCGTGGGTCCATCATGTTTCCCGGAAAGGGCTTGGGCCCAGGGTTCTCTTTTAGTTGGTAAACCTAATCCCCCGGTGCCAACTTGAAGGAGGCCGGCGAATTTTTTCCCTGATAAATAGGTCGAGGTCGAAGGAGGCCGGCGAATTAAAATTTGAGGATGTCTCGAGCGAAACGCTTGTTTTTGAAATCCCGATCGATAAATCACAGGGTGCGGGCCACTTTTTCGTGTGTTGAGGATGTCTCGAGCGAAACGCTTGCTCCGCAGAGTTTGCCGAGGATGTCTCGAGCGAAACGCTTGTTTTGCAGAGCCGACCGCGACGCGGAAAAGCGCCCCGCGCGAAGGAATTTCGATGATGTCTCGACTAATTCCTTTGTTTTTGTACGATTTCCTGGAATTTTGGCAGGATGTCTCGAGCGAAATGCACGACCCCACCCTAGCACGACCATACCCCAGCACGACCACACCCCAGCACGACCAGACCCCAGCACGACCCCACCCCAGCACGACCCCACCCCAGCACGACCATACCCCAGCACGACCACACCCCAGCACGACCCGACCCCAGCACGACCCTACCCCAGCAAGACCACACCCCAGCACGACCACACCCCAGCACGACCTCACCACAGCACGACCACACCCCAGCACGACCACGCCCCAGCACGACCACGCCCCAGCACGACCACGCCCCAGCACGCCCAGCACGACCACCCCCCCAGCACGACCACCCCCCAGCACGACCACCCCCCAGCACGACCACACCCCAGCACGACCACTCCCCAGCACGACCACACCCCAGCACGACCACACCCCAGCACGACCACACCCAGTCGCACCCCCGTGGAATGTTTCGTGGCGTGTCTGGTTGAGTGGTTGCCTGTTCGTGGGGTGTCTCGTGGAATGTTTCCGGGTGTCTCGTGGAATGTTTCGTGAGGTGTCTCGTGTGTTTCGTGAGGTGTCTCGTGGGATGTTTCGCGGGGTGTCTCGTGGGATGTTTCGTGAGATGTCGCCCAGTTGGGTATCGTGAAAACGTGACCATGCTGCACATGTCTTTATCCCTTTCCGGGTTCGTGGGTCCATCATGTTTCATGTCGAGATGAAATTGGTTCCGCCAAGTGCTTTGATAGTAAATTTGCGCCTACAGAGTTCACACTGGCACCGGCGGTGAACCGTCAACCTGGTCACCGCCGGGAACCTCGTAGAGCTCCTTCCACGCGTGAGAGCGCTCAGAATCGAAAGGGAGAGCTTCTGGAGGCATTTCTCGAGAAATTGAACAGCGATGTTCCCGGAAAGGGCGTGGGCCCAGGGTTCTCTTTTAGTAGGTAAACCTGTCCCCCGGTGCCAACTTGAGGGAGGCCGGCGAATTTTTTCCCTGATAAATAACGAGGTCGAAATGCACGACCCCACCCTAGCACGACCATACCCCAGCACGACCACACCCCAGCACGACCAGACCCCAGCACGACCCCACCCCAGCACGACCCCACCCCAGCACGACCATACCCCAGCACGACCACACCCCAGCACGACCCGACCCCAGCACGACCCTACCCCAGCAAGACCACACCCCAGCACGACCACACCCCAGCACGACCTCCCACAGCACGACCACACCCCAGCACGACCACGCCCCAGCACGACCACGCCCCAGCACGACCACGCCCCAGCACGACCACCCCCCAGCACGACCACCCCCCAGCACGACCACCCCCCAGCACGACCACCCCCAGCCGACCACACCCCAGCACGACCACTCCCCAGCACGACCACACCCCAGCACGACCACACCCCAGCACGACCACACCCAGGCACCCCGTGGAATGTTTCGTGGCGTGTCTGGTTGAGTGGTTGCCTGTTCGTGGGGTGTCTCGTGGAATGTTTCACGGGGTGTCTCGTGGAATGTTTCGTGAGGTGTCTCGTGGAATGTTTCGTGAGGTGTCTCGTGGGATGTTTCGCGGGGTGTCTCGTGGGATGTTTCGTGAGATGTCGCCCAGTTGGGTATCGTGAAAACGTGACCATGCTGCACATGTCTTTATCCCTTTCCGGGTTCGTGGGTCCATCATGTTTTTCATGTGGAGATAAAGTTGGTTCCTCCAAGTGTTTTCATAATACATGTGCGCCTACAGAGCTCATATTAAGACGGAGAGGCCCTCATAGTCGTTTACATGTGCGAAAAATCTGCTTTCCCAAAATGAATTGTCAAATAACTTTCAAGTCTGAGCAAAACCGACCCAAAGTCACCACTTTGTTCTTTCTGGTCGGGTCGACCAACTAGCTCCACCACGCGCCGGAACTGGCGCCGGCGGTGAACCGTCAACCAAGTCACCGCCGGGAACCTCGTAGAGCCCCGTTCACGCGTGAGAGGAGCTCAGAGTCGAAAGAGAGAGCTTCTGGAGCCATTTCTCGAAAAATTGAACATTGATTTTTCCCGGAAAGGGCTCGAGCCCAGGGTTCTCTTTTAGTTGGTAAACCTGTCCCCCGGTGCCAACTTGAAGGAGGCCGGCGAATTTTTTCCCTGATAAATATCGAGGTCGAAGGAGGCCGGCGAATTAAAATTTGAGGATGTCTCGAGCGAAACGCTTGTTTTTGAAATCCCGATCGATAAATCACAGGGTGCGGGCCACTTTTTCGTGTGTTGAGGATGTCTCGAGCGAAACGCTTGCTCCGCAGAGTTTGCCGAGGATGTCTCGAGCGAAACGCTTGTTTTGCAGAGCCGACCGCGACGCGGAAAAGCGCCCCGCGCGAAGGAATTTCGATGATGTTTCGACTAATTTGTTTGTTTTTGTACGATTTCCTGGAATTTTGGCAGGATGTCTCGAGCGAAATGCACGACCCCACCCTAGCACGACCATACCCCAGCACGACCACACCCCAGCACGACCAGACCCCAGCACGACCCCACCCCAGCACGACCCCACCCCAGCACGACCATACCCCAGCACGACCACACCCCAGCACGACCCGACCCCAGCACGACCCTACCCCAGCAAGACCACACCCCAGCACGACCACACCCCAGCACGACCTCACCACAGCACGACCACGCCCCAGCACGACCACGCCCCAGCACGACCACGCCCCAGCACGACCACGCCCCAGCACGCACGACCACCCCCCCAGCACGACCACCCCCAGCACGACCACCCCCCAGCACGACCACCCCCCAGCACGACCACACCCCAGCACGACCACTCCCCAGCACGACCACACCCCAGCACGACCACACCCCAGCACGACCACACCCAGTCGCACCCCCGTGGAATGTTTCGTGGCGTGTCTGGTTGAGTGGTTGCCTGTTCGTGGGGTGTCTCGTGGAATGTTTCAAAGGGTGTCTCGTGGAATGTTTCGTGAGGTGTCTCGTGGAATGTTTCGTGAGGTGTCTCGTGGGATGTTTCGCGGGGTGGCACGACCACGCCCCAGCACGACCACCCCCCCAGCACGACCACCCCCCAGCACGACCACCCCCCCACACGACCACACCCCCAGCACGACCACACCCCAGCACGACCACACCCCAGCACGACCACAGCACGACCACACCCCAGCACGACCACACCCCAGCACGACCACACCCAGTCGCACCCCCGTGGAATGTTTCGTGGCGTGTCTGGTTGAGTGGTTGCCTGTTCGTGGGGTGTCTCGTGGAATGTTTCAAAGGGTGTCTCGTGGAATGTGTGAATGTTTCGTGAGGTGTCTCGTGGAATGTTTCGTGAGGTGTCTCGTGGGATGTTTCGCGGGGTGTCTCGTGGGATGTTTCGTGAGATGTCGCCCAGTTGGGTATCGTGAAAACGTGACCATGCTGCACATGTCTTTATCCCTTTCCGGGTTCGTGGGTCCATCATGTTTTCATGTCGAAAGAAAGTTGGTTCCTCCAAGTGTTTTGGTAGTAAAAGTGCGCCTAGAGAGCTCATATTAAGACGCAGAGGCTCCGATAACCTGCTGAAGGTGCGAAAAATCTGGTTTCTCAAAATAAATGGTCAAATATCTTTCAAATATTCGCAAAACCACCCAAAAGTTGTCACTTTGTCCTTTCTGGTCGGGTCGACCAACTAGCTCCACCCCGCGCCGGAACTGGCGCCGGCGGTGAACCGTCAACCTGGTCACCGCCGGGAACCTCGTAGAGCTCCGTTCACGCGTCAGAGAGCTCAGAGTCGAAAGAGAGAGCTTCTGGAGGCTTTGCTTACCGAAAAAATTGAACATTAATTTTTTTCATGTCGAAATAGAGTTGGTTCCTCCAAGTGTTTTGGTAGTAAAAGTGCGCCTGGAGAGCTCATATTGAGACACAGAGGCTCTGATAACCTTTCACAGGTGCGAATAATCTGGTTTCTCAAAATAAATGGTCAAATATTTTTCCAATATTCACAAAACCACCCAAAGGTTACCACTTTGTCCTTTCTGCTCGGGTCGACCAACTGGCTCCACCCCGCGCCGGAATTCCTTTAGCTCATCGATGCCGACGAGCTCTACGAGGCATTCCTCTAGCTCAACGATGCCGAAGAGCTCTACGACGTATTAAGACGCAGAGGCCCTCATAGTCGTTTACAGGTGCGAAAAATCTGCTTTCTCAAAATGAATGGTCAAATATCTTTCAAATCTTAGCAAAACCACCGAAAAGTTGCCACATTGTCCTTTCTGTCCGGGTCGACCAACTGGGCGCCGGCGGTAAACCGTCAACCTTTCTTGCCGCCGGGAGACTCGTAGAGCTTCCTGACAATATTTTATGTCCAAAGAATAAGCAGAGAACGAATAGTTTTTCAGCCGGAGGGCTGATAGCAGACTGATCTCAGGTGTCTAGCGATATCAAATTGCTGTGCTGAACAGTTCTATAGCTCATTTGCAGCGTGTAGAAAATACCATTCGGGAGAAAATAGCGTCAAGATTACTCGAAGAATACAATAGTTTTGCGGATCTAGCCCAAGTAACAGACCCAGTTCAGACCTTTACATGCAACGGACGAACGGGCCTGATGATTTCGAATCAGTTTCTGTGCGCACGAGCTCTCTAGCTCTCCTACAGCCCGAGTTACGTGCGAAAACGGACAGCATCTCTCAAGATGACTCGAACAATATGAACAGTTTTGCGGATCTAGCTCGAGTAGTAGACCGAGTTCAGACCTCTAGATTCAACAGACGAACGCGCCTGATTATGCAGGATCTGTTGCTGTGCGTATCAGCTGTGTAGCTCCCATAGAGCTCGAGTTAAGCACAGAAACCGACAGTCCCTGTGAGATGACTCAAGCAATACGAATAGTTTTGTGGACCTAGAATAGCAGACCGATGTCAGACCTCTGCATGCGACAGGCGAATGCGCCTGATGTCTCTGAATAGGTTTCTGTGAATACAGCCCTGCACTTACCCTACAGCCCGAGTTAAGTACAGAAAACCGACAGCATCTCTCAAGATGACTCGAACAATAGGAATAGTTTCGCGAGCATAGGTCGAGCAGCAGACCGAGTTCAGACCTCTGGATGTAACAGACGAACGCGCTTGATCACTCGGAATCGGTTTCTGTGAGCATCAGCTCTGTAGCTGTAATATAGCTCGAGTTAAGTACAGAGAACCGAGAGCGCCTGTCAAGATGACTCGAATAATACGAATAGGTTTGCGGACCTAGCTCGGCTAGCAGACCGAGATCAGACCTCTGGATGCGACAGACGAACGCGCCTGATCATTCTGAATCGATAAGGTGTGCTTACCAGCTCTGTAGCTGTCCTGTATCTCGAGTTCAGTCCAATATACCGACAGCGCGTATCAAGATGACTCGAAACGGCCGATCCCGCCTGGACGCTTTTTGGCAGTAAAAGCTACCCGATCGAGCTGAGATCAAGATGGCGAGCGGGAATAAGATCGAATATCACGGGTAAAAATACTAGAGCTCAAACGAATTGTTGAATTTCGAGAACAAAATTTTCAACCGACCAAACGTCAGCAAAAGGTCCGTCGAGATTTTTCTTGCCAACTAGCTCTCCAGCGCACCGGAACTGGCGCCGGCGGTGAACCGTCAACCTGGTCACCGCCGGGAACCTCGCACAGATCCATCACGCGTGAGAGTGCTTAGAATCGACAGAGAGAGCTTCAGGAAGCATTTCGCGAAAAAGGCAATTGATTTCTTTTCATGTCGATATGAAGTTGGTTGCTCCAAGTGTTTTGATAGTAAATGTGCGCCTACAGAGCTCATATTAAGACGCACAGTCCCTCATAAACGTTCACAGGTGCGAAAAATCTGCTTTCTTAAAATGAATTGTCAAATATCTTTCAAATCTTAGCAAAACCGACCGAAAGTTGTCACATTGTCTCTTAACGTCGGGTTTGCCAACTGGCGCCGGCGGTGAACCGTCAACCTGGTCACCGCCGGGAACCTCGTAGAGCTCTTTTGACGCGTGAGAGAGCTCAGAGTCGGAAGAGAGAGCTTCCGGAGGCATTTCTCGAAAAAATCAACATTCATTTTTTTTCATGTCGAAATGAAGTTGGTTCCCCCAAGTGTTTTCATAGTAAATGTGCGCCTAAAGAGCTCATATTTTGACGCTGAGGCCCTCATAGTCGTTTACAGGTGGGAAAAAATCTGGTTTCTCAAAATGAATTGTCAAATATCTTTCAAATCTTGGCAAAACCGACCCAAAGTCACCACTTTGTCTCTTTTGGCCTGGTCGGCCAACTAGCTCCTCCACCCCGCGCCGGAATTCCTCTAGCTCATCGATGCCGAAGAGCTCTACGAGGAACTGGCGCCGGCGGTGAACCGTCAACCTGGTCACCGCCGTGAACCTCGTAGAGCTCTTTTCACGCGTGAGAGAGCTCAGAGTCCGAAGAGAGAGCTGCTGGAGGCATTTCTCGAAAAATTCAACATTCATTTTTTTCATGTCGACATGAAGTTGGTTCCCCAAAGTGTTTTGATCGTAAATGTGCGCCTACAGAGCTCATATTAAGACGCAGAGGCCCTCATAGTCGTTTACAGGTGGGAAAAATCTGCTTTCTCAAAATGAACTGTCAAATATCTTTCAAATCTTGGCAAAACCGACCCAAAGTCACCACTTTGTCTCCTTTGGCCGGGTCGGCCACCACCCCGCGCCGGAATTCCTCTAGCTCATCGATGCCGAAGAGCTCTACGAGGTACTAGCTCCACCCCGCGCCGAAATTCCTCTAGCTCATCGATGCCGAAGAGCTCTACGAGGTATGGGAACCGGCGGTAAACCGTCAACCTGGTTTTTGAGTTTGAGTCAGGGCGCGGACAGCTGTGACAGCTGAGCCCTAAGACTCCCAAACGGAGCACAGGGTAGCTAGAGAAGGCACCTCTTATCATCACACTGCCGAGCCACTGAGGCATAGGCATCGGAATAGGATGCAGGAACAAGGAAACCTCGTAGAGCTCTTCTCTTGCACAGCAATCGTCGGAACACATGAAGAAAGCTTCTGGACCAGGAAACGAAAAACTCGAAAAATCACGTTTTTCTGTTTTTTATCAAACGTCGGTTCCTCTAAGTGTTTCAATAGTAATACTGCACCTATGGTCCTGAAAAAATTTTACTGGCGGACGCGCCATAACCCACTACAGGTGCGAAAAATCTGCTTTCTCAAAATGAATTGTCAAATATCCTTCAATTTTTCGCAAAACCACCCAAAAGTTATCACTTTGTCCTTTCTGGCCGGGTCGGCCAACTGGCGCCGGCGGTGAACCGTCAACCTGATCACCGCCGGGAACCTCGTGGAGCTCTCGTAAGAGTGCTCAGATTGGAAGCAGACAGCTTATTGGAGCATTTCTAAGAAAACGTCGAATTTTTATTTTTGGTTGTCAACTTGATGTCGGTTCCTCCTAATTTTTCGACAGTAAAACTGGCACTAGAGAGCTGAGCTGCTCTGGGAACGAATTTTATATGCCAATGCTCGGCGTGAAAATCTGGTCTCTCGAAATGAATGGTCAAATATTTTTCAAATACCAGCAAAACCGACCCAAAGTTGCCACATTGTCTCTTCTGGTCGGGTGGTCCAACTGGGCGCCGGCGGTAAACCGTCAACCTTTCTTACTGCCGGGGGACTCGTAGAGCTTCCTGACAGTATATAATGTCGAAAATTAATTGCAGAAAGCGAATAATTTTTCAGCCCAAGCGATTTCAGACCTCTCGATGCAACAGCCGAACGCCCCCGATGCTTCTGAATTGTCCTCGAATCTCTGTAACTCTCCTATAGCCCGAGTTACGTGCGTAAATCGACCTCTCAAGATGACTCGAAGAATACGAATAGTTTGGCAAATCTAGCTCGAGTATCAGACCGAGTTCTGACTTCTAAATGCGACAGGCGGGCGCGTCTGATGTCTCCGAATCGATTCCTGTGATAACCAGCCCTGCAGCGCCCCTGCAGCCCGAGTTAAGTGCAGAAAAACCGACAGCACCTCTCAGGATGACTCGAAGAATACGAATAGTTCCGCGGACCTAGTTCGGTCAGCAGACCGAGTTCAGAGCTCTGGATTCAACAGACGAACGCGACTGATGATTCTGAATCGGTTTCTGTAAGTATCAGCTTTGTAGCTGTCATATAGCTCGAGTTAAGTACAGAAAGCCGCGAGCGCCTGTCAAGATGACTCGAATAATACGAATAGATTTGCGGACCTAGCTCGGCTAGCAGACCGAGTTCAGACCTCTGAATGCAACAAACAGACGCGCCTGATCATTCTGAATCGATAAGGTGTGCCCACCAGCCCTGTAGCTGTCCTGTATCTCGAGTTAAGTCGAATATCTCGAGAGCGCGTATCAAGATGACTCGAAACGGCCGATCCCGCCGGGATGCTTTTTGGCAGTAAAAGATACCCGATCGAACTGAGATTAAGATGGCGAGCGGGAATAAGATCGAATATCACGGGAAAAAATACTAGAGACCAACGAATGGTTGAATTTCGAGAACAAAATTTTCAACCGACCAAAAGTCACCAAAAGGTCCGTCGAGATTTTCTTGCCAACTAGCTCTCCAGGGCCCCGGAATGGAATCGGCGGTAAACCGTCAACCAGATTACCGCCGGGACCCTCGTAAAGCTCTTTTCTCGCACGGCGCTGCTCGGTACACATGCAGGTAGAGTCTGTGAGAAGACCCAAAAAAAACTCGAAAAATCACGCTTTTATGTTTTTATCCAAAGACGGTTCCGCCAAGTGTTTGGATAGTAATACTGCACCTAAAGACCTGAGAATTGACTGGTGAACGCGAAATAACCCACTACAGGTGCGAAAAATACCGGATCTCAAAACGAATGTTCAAATCTCTCACGAAGTTCGTCCAACCGACCCAAAGTTCGCACATTGTCCGTCGGGGCCGGGTCGGCCAACTGGGCGCCGGCGGTAAACCGTCAACCTTTCTTACCGCCGGGGGACTCGTAGAGCTTCCTGACAATATATCATGTCGAAAAAAATTGCAGAGAACGAATAGTTTTTCAGCCAAAGCGATTTCAGACCTCTCGATGCAACAGTCGAACGCCCCCGATGCTTCTGGATTGTCTTCTGCACGAGCTCTGTAGCTCTCCTACAGCCCGAGTTACGTCCGTAAATCGACAGCACCCTCAAGATGACTCGAACAAAACGAATAGTTTGGCAAACCCAGCTCGAGTATCAGACCGAGTTCAGACCTCTGAATGCGACAGCCGGACGCGTCTGATGTTTCCGAATCGATTCCTGTGATTACCAGCCCTGCAGCCCCCCTACAGCCCGAGTTAAGTGCAGAAAACCGAGAGCACCTCTCAGGACGACTCGCATCATACGAGCAGTTTCGCGGACCTAGTTCAGGCAGCAGACCGAGTTCCGAGCTCTGGATTCGACAGGCGGACGCGCCTGATGTCTTCAAATCGATTCCTGTGATCACCAGCACTGTAGCCCTACAGCCCGAGTTAAGTGCAGAAAAACCGACAGCACCTCTCAAGATAACTCGAACAATACGAATAGTTTCGCGATTCTAGATCGGGCAGCGGACCGAGTTCAGAGCTCTGCATTCAACAGACAAACGCGACTGATGATTCTGAGTCGGTTTCTCTAAGTATCAGCTCTGTAGCTGTCCAATAGCTCGAGTTTAGTACAGAAAACCGAGAGCGCCTGTCAAGATGACTCGAAAATACGAATAGCTTTGCGGACCTAGCTCGGCTAGCAGACCGAGTTGAGACCTCTAGATGCAAGAGATGAACGCGCCTGATCATTCTGAATCGATAAGGTGTGCTTACCAGCTGTGTAGCTGTCCTGTATCTCGAGTTAAGCCAATATACTGTGAGCGCGTATCAACATGACTCGAAACAGCCGATCCCGCCCGTGTGCTTTTTGGCAGTAAAAGGTACCCGATCGAGCTGAGATCAAGATGGCGAGCGGGAATAAGATCGAATATCACGGAAAAATACCAGAGCTCTAACGAATGGTTGAATTTCGAGAACAAAATTTTCAACCGACCAAAAGTCATCAAAATGTCCGTCGAGATTTTTTCTTGCCAACTAGCTCTCCAGCGCCCCGGAACTACTCTTAAGCTTCCAGCAATAACCTGCAAAGGGAAGCTCTACGAGTTACTGGGCGCCGGCGGTAAACCGTCAACCTTTCTTACCGTCGGGGGACTCGTAGAGCTTCCTGACAATTATATATAATGTGGAAACAAACTGCAGAGAACGAATAGCTTTTCAGCCCAAGCGATTTCAGACCGATGCAACAGCCGAACGCCCCCGATGCTTCTGGATTGTCTTCTTCACGAGCTCTGTAGCTCTCCTACAGCCTGAGTTACGTGCGTAAACCGACAGAACCTCTCAAGATGACTCTAAGAAAACAAATAGATTGGCAACCCAGCTCGAGTATCAAACCGAGTTCAGACCTCTGAATGCGGCAGGCGGACGCATCTGATGTCTGCGAATCGACTCCTGTGATTACCAGCCCTCCAGCCACCCTACAGCCCGAGTCAAGTGCAGAAAACCGACAGCACCTCTCAGGATGACTCGAACAATACAATAGTTTCGCGGACCCAGTTCGGGCAGCAGACCAAGTTCCGAGCTCTGGATTCGACAGGGGCACGCGTCTGATGTCTTCAAATCGATTCTTGTGACCACCAGCACTGTAGCCCCCCTCAGCCCGAGTTGAGTGCAGAAGACCGAGAGCACTTCTCAAGATGACTCGAACAATACAGCAGACCGAGTTCAGAGCTCTGGATTCAACAGACACCTGCCACTGATGATTCTGAATCGGTTTCTGTACGCATCGGCTCTGTAGCGTCTGTGAAGATGACTCGAATAATACGAATAGGTTTGCGGACCTAGCTCGGCTAGCAGACCGAGTTGAGACCTCTGGATTCAACAGGCGAACGCGCCTGATCATTCTGAATCGATTAGCTGTGCTTACCAGCTCTGTAGCTGTCCTGAAGCTCGAGTTATGTCCAGAAAACCGTCATCGCGTGTCAAGATGCCTTGAAACGGCCGATCCCGCCTGCCTGCTTTTTGGCAGTGAAAGGTATCCGATCGAGCTGAGATCAAGATGGCGAGCGGGAATGAGATCGAACATCATGGGAAAAAAATACTAGAGCTCAAACGAACTGTTGAATTTCGAGAACAAAACTGGGCGCCGGCGGTAAACCGTCAACCTTTCTTACCGCCGGTGTCGAAAAAAATTGCAGAGAACGAATAGTTTTCCAGCCCAAGCGATTTCAGACCTCTCGATGCAACAGCCGAACGCCCCTGATGCTTCTCGATTGTCTTCTGTACGAGCTCTGTAGCTCGCCTACAGCCCGAGTTACGTGCGTAAATCGACAGCAAGGATGACTCGAACAATATGAATAGCTTCGCAGACCTAGTTCGGCAGCAGACCGAGTTCCGAGCTCTGAATTCGACAAGCGGACGCGCCTGATGTCGCCAAATCGATTCCTGTGACTACCACCACTGTAGCCCCCCTACAGCCCAAGGTAAGTGCAGAAAACCGACAGCATCTCAGGATGATTCGAAGAACACGAATAGTTTCGCGGACCTAGTTCGGGCAGCAGACCGAGTTCCGAGCTCTGGACTCGACAGGCGGACGCGGCTGATGTCTCCAAATCGATTCCTGTGACCACCAGCACTGTAGCCCCCCCCCACAGACCGAGTTAAGTACAGAAAACGGACAGCACCTCTCAAGATGACTCGAACAATACGAACAGTTTCGCGATTCTAGAGCGGGCAGCAGACCGCGTTCAGAGCTCTGGATTCAACAGACAAACGCGACTGATGATTCTGAATCGGTTTCTCTAAGCATCAGCTCTGTAGCTGTCCAATAGCTCGAGTTTAGTACAGAAAACCGAGACCGCCTCTCAAGATGACTCGAATAATACGAATAGGTTCGCGGACCTAGCTCGGCTAGCAGACCAAGTTCAGACCTCTGGATGCAACAGACGAACGCGCCTGATCATTCTGAATCGATAAGATGTACTTACCAGCTCTGTAGCTGTCCTGTATCTCGAGTTAAATCCAATATATCGACAGCGCGTATCAAGATGACTCGAAACGGCCGATCCCGCCTGGCCGCTGTTTGGCAGTAAAAGGTACCCGGTCGAGCTGAGATCAAGATGGCGAGCGGGAATAAGATCGAATATCACGGAAAAAATACTAGAGCTCTAACGAATGGTTGACTTTCGAGAACAAAATTTTCAACCGACCAAAAGTCACCAAAAGGTCCGTCGAGATTTTTCTTGCCAACTAGCTCTCCAGCGCCCCGGAATTACTCCTAAGCTTCCAGCAATAACTTGCTAAGGGAAGCTCTACGAGTTATTTCCAACCGACCAAAAGTCAGCAAAAGGTCCGTCGAGATTTTTCTTGCCAACTAGCTCTCCAGCGCCCCGGAATTACTCTTAAGCTTCCAGCAATAACTTGCCAAGGGAAGCTCTACGAGTTACTGGGCGCCGGCGGTAAACCGTCAACCTTTCTTACCGCCGGGGGACTCGTAGAGCTTCCTGAGAATATAATGTCGAAAAAATTGCAGAGAACGAATAATTTTTCAGCCCAAGCGATTTCAGACCTCTCGATGCAACAGCCGAACGCCTCCGATGCTTCTGGATTGTCTTCTGTACGAGCTCTGTAGCTATCCTACAGCCCGAGTTACGTCCGTAAATCGACAGCACTCTCAAGATGACTCGAACAATACGAATAGTTTGGCAAACTCAGCTCGAGTATAAGACCGAGTTCAGACCTCTGAATGCAACAGGCGGACGCGTCTGATGTCTCTGAATCGACCCCTGCGATTACCAGCCCTGCAGCCCACCTACAGCCCGAGTTATGTGCTGAAAACCGACGGCACCTCTCAGGATGACTCGAACAATACGAATAGTTTCGCAGACCTAGTTCGGGCAACAGACCGAGTTCCGAGCTCTGGATTCGACAGCCGGACGCGCCTGATGTCTTCAAATCGATTCCTGTGACCACCAGCACTGTAGCCCCCCTACAGCCCCAGTTAAGTGCAGAAAACCGACAACATCCCTTAAGATAACTCGAAAAATACGGATAGTTTCGCGATTCTAGATCGGGCAGCAGACCGAGTTCAGAGCTCTGGATTCAACAGACAAACGCGACTGATGATTCTGAATCAATTTCTGTTAGTATCAGCTCTGTAGCTGTCCTGCACCTCGAGTTAGGTACAGAAAACCGAGAGTGCCTGTCAAGATGACTCAAATAATACGAACAGGTTTGCGGACCTAGCTCGGCTAGCAGACCGAGGTCAGACCTCTGGATGCAACAGACGAACGCTTCTGATCATTCTGAATCGATAAGGTGTGATTACCAGCTCTGTAGCTGTCCTGTATCTCGAGTTAAGTCGAATATACCGACAGCGCGTATCAAGATGACTCGAAGAGGCCGATCCCGCCTGGACGCTTTTTGGCAGTAAAAGGTACCCGATCGAGCAGAGATCAAGATGGCGAGCGGGAATAAGATCAAATATCACGGAAAAAATACTAGAGCTCTAACGAATGGTTGAATTCCGAGAACAAAATTTTCGACCGACCAAAAGTCATCAGAAGGTCCGTCGAGATTTTTCTTGCGAGCTAGCTCTCCAGCGCCCCGGAACTGGCGCCGGCGGTGAACCGTCAGCCTGGCCACCGCCGGGAACCTCGCAGAGCTCCTTGCACGCGTAAGAGTGCTCAGCATCATAAGAGAGGGCTTCTGGAAGCATTTCTCGAAAAAGAGAAAACATGATTCTTTTCAGGTCGACATAAAGTTGGTTTCGCCAAGTGTTTTGATCGTAAAAGTGCACCTAGAGAGCTCATACTGAGACGCAGAGGCCCTCATAGTCGTCCACAGGTGCGAAAAATCTGCTTTCTCAAAATAAATGGTCAAATATCTTTCAAATATTCGCAAAAGCACCCAAAAGTCATCACATTGTCCGCCCCGGCCGGATGGGCCAAATGGGAACAGGCGGTAAGCCGTCAACCAGGTCACCGCCGGGGCCCTCGTAGAGCTCTTTTCTCACACGGCGCTCCTCGATAAGCATGAAGAAAGCGTCTAGAGCGAGATCTGAGAAACTCGAAAAATCACGTTTTTCTGTTTTTATGCAACGTCGGTTCCCCCAAGTGTTTTGATAGTAATACTGCAGCTACGGACCTGAAAATTTTACTGGCAGACGCGCCTTAACCCACTACAGGTGCGAAAAATCTGGTTTCTCAAAATAAGTGGCCAAATATCTTTCAAATATTTCCTAAACCACCCAAACTGGGCGCCGGCGGTAAACCGCCAACCTTTCTTACCGCCGGGGGACTCGTAGAGCTTCCTGACAATGTAAAATGAAAAAATGCAGAGAACGAATAGTTTTTCAGCCCAAGCGATTTCAGACCTCTGGATGCAACAGCCGAACGCCACCCATGCTTCTGGATTCTCTTCTGTACGAGCTCTGTAGCTACAGCGCGAGTTACGTGCGTAAATCGACAGCAACCCTAAAGATGACTCGAACAATACGAATAGTTTGGCAAACCTAGCTCGAGTATCAGACCAAGTTCAGGCCTCTGAATGCGACAGGCGGACGCGTCTGATGTCTCCAGATCGATTCCTGTGCTAACCAGCCCTGCAGCCCCCCCCCCACAGCCCGAGTTAAGTGCAGAAAACCGACAGCATCTCAGGATGACTCGAACAATCCGAATAGTTTTGCGGACCTGGTTCGGGGCAGCAGACCGAGTTCCAAACTCTGGATTCGACAGGCGGACGCGCCTGATGTCTCGTAATCGATTCCTTCGACAACCAGCACTGTAGCCCCCATAACACGAGTTAAGTACAGAAAACCGACAGCATCTCTCAAGATGACTCGAACAATTCGAACAGTTTTCCGATTCTAGAGCGGGCAGCAGACCGAGTTCAGAGCTCTGGATTCAACAGACAAACGCGACTGATGACTCTGAACTGGTTTCTGTAATTATCAGCTCTGTAGATGTCATATAGCTCCAGATCAGTACAGAAAACCGAGAGCGTCTGTCAAGATGACTCGAATACTACGAATACGTTTGCGGACCTAGCTCGGCTAGCAGACCGAGTTCAGACCTCTGGATGCAACAGACGAACGCGCCTGATCATTCTGAACCGAAAAGCTGTGCTTACCAGCTCTGTAGCTGTCCTCTATCTCGAGTTAAGTCCAATATATCGACAGCGGGTATCGAGATGATTCGAAACGGCCGATCCCGCCTGGACGCTTTTTGGCAGTAAAAGGTACCCGATCGAGCTGAGATCAAGACGGCGAGCGGGATTAAGATCGAATATCACGGGAAAAAATACTAGAGCTCAAACGAATGGTTGAATTTCGAGAACAAAATTTTCAACCGATCAAAAGTCATCAAAATGTCCGTCGAGATTTTTCTTGCCAACTAGCTCTCCAGCGCCCCAGAATTACTCTTAAGCTTCCAGCAATAACTTGTTAAGGGAAGCTCTACGAGTTAGGTTAACACTTTGTCCTTTCTGGCCGGGTCGACCAACTGGGCGCCGGCGGTAAACCGTCAACCTTTCTTACCGCCGGGAGACTCGTAGAGCTTCCTGACCATATATAATATCGAAAACATTGCAGAGAACGAATAGTTTTTCAGCCTGAGCGATTTCAGACCTCTCGACTGCGCGCACGAGCTCCGTAGCTCTCCTACAGCCCGAGTTACGTGCGAAAATCGACTAGCACCTCTCAAGATCACTCGAATAATACAAATAGTTGCGCGAATCTAGCTCGAGTATCAGACCGAGTTCAGACCTCTGAATGCAACAGGCGGACGCGTCTGATGTCTCCGAACCGATTCCTGTGATTACCAGCCCTGCAGCCCCCTTACAGCCCGAGTTAAGTGCAGAAAACCGACAGCACCTCTGAAGACGACTCGAACAATACGAATAGCTTCGCAGACCTAGCTCAGGCAGCAGACCGAGTTCAGAGCTCTGAATGCGACAGGCGGACGCGACTGATGTCTCGGAATCGATTCCAATGGTTACCAGCCCTGCAGCCCCCTTACAGCTCGAGTTAAGTGCAGAAAACGGACAGCACCTCTCAAGATCACTCGAAGAATACGAATAGTTCGCAGACCTAGCTCGGGCAGCACACCGAGTTCTTAGCTCTGGATTTGGCAGGCGGACGCGCCTGATGTCTCCGAATCGATTCCTGTGAGTACGAGCCCTGTAGCCCCCCTACAGCCCGAGTTAAGTGCAGAAAACTGACAACACCTCTCAAGATGACTCGAACAATACGAATAGCTTCGCGAACCTAGCTCGGCCAGCAGAGCGAGTTCAGACCTCTGGATCGAACAGACGAACGCGCCTGATGATTTGCAATCGATTCTGTGAGAATGAGCTCTGTAGCTGCCCTACAGCTCGAGTTAAGTTAAAAAAACCGACGACGCGTATCAAGATGACTCGAAACAGCCGATCCCGCCGCGACGCTTTTTTACAGAAATATTTACACGATCGATCTGAGATTAAGATGGCGAGCAGGAATAAGATCGAATATGGTCAGAAAAAATACTAGAGCTCAAAGGAACTGTTGAATTTCGAGAACAAAATTTTCAACCGACCAAAAGTCAGCAAAAGGTCCGTCGAGATTCTTCTTGCCAAATAGCTCTCCAGCGCGCCGGAATTATGGCGCCGGCGGTGAACCGTCAACCTGGTCACCGCCGGGAACCTCGTAGAGCTCCTTTCACGCGCGAGAGTGCTCAGAGTCAAAAGCGAGAGCTTCTGGAGGCATTTCTCGAGAAAGTGAACAGTGATATTTTTCATGTCGAGATGTAGTTGGTTCCGCCAACGATAGTAAATGTGCGTCTACAGAGCTCATATTAAGACGCAGAGACCCTCATAGTCGTTTACAGGTGCGAAAAATCTGCTTTCTTAAAATGAATTGTCAAATATCCTTCAATTTTTCGCAAAACCACCCAAAAGTTATCACTGGGCGCCGGCGGTAAACCGTCAACCTTTCTTACCGCCGGGGGACTCGCAGAGCTTCCTGACCATATATAATGTCGGAAAAATTGCAGAGAACGAATAGTTTTTCAGCCGAAGCGATTTCAGACCTCTCGACGCAACAGCTGAACGCGCCTCATGCTTCTGGATCGTTTTCTGTGCGTACGAGCTCCGTAGCTCTCCTATAGCCCGAGTTACGTGCGAAAATCGACAGCACGTCTCAAGATCATTCGAACAATACAAATAGTTTCGCGAATCTAGCTCGAGTATCAGACCGAGTTCAGACCTCTGAATGCAGCAGGCGGACGCGCCTGATGTCTCCGAATCGATTCCTGTGGTTAACAACCCTGCAGCCCCCTTACAGCCCGAGTTAAGTGCAGAAAACCGACTGCACCTCTCAAGATGACTCGAAGAATACGAATAGTTTTGCGGACCCAGCTCGGGCAGCACACCGAGTTCTTAGCTCTGAATTTGGCAGGCGGACGCGCCTGATGTTTCCGAATCGATTCCTGTGACTACGAGCCCCGTAGCCCCCCTACAGCCCGAGCTAAGTGCAGAAAGCTGACAGCACCTCTCAAGATGACCCAAACAATACGAATAGTTTCGCGAACCTAGCTCGGGCAGCAGACCGAGTTCAGACCTCTAGATGGAACAGACGAACGCGCCTGATGATTCGCAATCGATTTCTGTGAGAATGTCGAGTTAAGTACAAAATACCGACAACGCGTATCAAGATGACTCGAAACAGCCGATCCCGCCGCGACGCTTTTTGCAAAAATATTTATCCGATCGAGCTGAGATTAAGAAGGCGAGCGGTAATAAGATCGAATATGGTCAGAAAAAATACTAGAGCTCAAACGAACTGTTGAATTTCGAGAACAAAATTTTCAACCGACCGAAAGTCAGCAAAAGGTCCGTCGAGATTTTTCTTGCCAACTAGCTCTCCAGCGCGCCGGAACTGGCGCCGGCGGTGAACCGTCAACCTAGTCACCGCCGGGAACCTCGTAGAGCTCCTTACACTGGTCAGAGTGCTGAGAATCGAAGTAGAGTCAAAAAATTGGGATTTTTCGAAAATCTTCATTTTCGATTTTTCCGATGTTCATATTCGCTCAGTTCCCGGAAGTGAACTCATAAGATAATGCACCGGGAGAGCTGAGCTGCTGTCAGAGACAAGTTTATATGCCAATGCGACGCGCAAAAATATGCTTTCTCAAAATAAATGGTTGAATATCTTTCAAATTTTCGCAAAACCGACCAAAAGTCATAAGTTTGCCCGCCCGGGCCGGGTCGACCAACTAGCTCCACCCCGCGCCGGAATTCCTCTAGCTCATCGCTGCCGAAGAGCTCTACGGAACCGGCGGTAAACCGTCAACCAGGTTACCGCCGGGGCCCTCGTAGAGCTCTTTTCTCACACGATGCTCTTCGGGAAGCATGAATAAAGCGTCTAGAGTAAGACCTGAGAAACTCGAGCAAACACGTTTTTTCTGCTTTTATACAACGTCGGTTCCGCCAAGTGTTTTGATAGTAATACAGCAGCTACGGACTTGAAAATTTTACTGGCAGACGCGGCATAATCCACTACAGGTGCGAAAAATCTGCTTTCTGAAAATGAATTGTCAAATATCCTTCAATTTTTCGCGAAACCACCCAAAAGTTACACTTTGTCCTTTCTGGCCGGGTCGACCAATGGGAACCGGCGGTAAACCGTCAACCAGGTTACCGCGGGGACCCTCGTAGAGCTCTTTTATCACACAGCGCTCCTCGGAACACATGAAGGAAGCTTCTGAAGCGAGAGCCGAAAAACTCGAAAAAATACGATTTTTCAGTTTTCATCCAAAGTCGGTTCCGTCAAGTGTCTCAATAGTAATACTGCACCTATGGGCCTGAAAATTTTACTGGCGGACGCGCCATAACCCACTACAGGTGCGAAAAATATGCTTTCTCAAAATGAATTGTCAAAAATCCTTCAATTTTTTACAAAACCACCCAAAAGTTATCACTTTGTCCTTTCTGGCCGGGTCGGCCAACTGGCGCCGGCGGTGAACCGTCAACCTGGTCACCGCCTGGATCCTCGTAGAGCTCCTTTCACGCGTGAGAGAGCTCAGAATCGAAAGAGAGAGCTTGTGGAGACATTTCTCGAAAAATTGAGCATTGATTTTTTTAAAGTCGAAATGAAATTGGTTGCTCCAAGTGTTTTGGTAGTAAAAGTACGCCTAGAGAGCTAATATTAAGACGGAGAGGCTCTCATAACCTTTTACAAGTGCGAAAAATCTGCTTTCTCAAAATACATGGTCAAATATCTTTCAAATATTTGCAAAACCACCCAAAAGCTGTCACTTTGTCCTTTCTGGTCGGGTCGGCCAACTAGCTCCAGCCCGCGCCGGAATTCCTCTAGCTCATCGATGACGAAGAGCTCTACGAGGTATTACTGGGCGCCGGCGGTAAACCGTCAACCTCTCTTACCGCCGGGGGACTCGTAGAGCTTCCTAACAATATATAATGTCGAAAAAGAAATGCAGAGAACGAATAGTTGTTCAGACCTTCCGATGTAACAGCCGAACGCCCCTGATGTTGGATTGTCTTCTACACGAGCTCTGTAGCTCTCCTACAGCCCGAGTTACGTGCGTAAATCGACAGCACCTCTCGAGATGACTCGAACAATACCAATAGTTTGGCAAAACCTAGCTCGAGTATCAGACCGAGTTCAGACCTCGGAACGCAATAGTGGAACGCGTCTGCTGTCTCCGAATCGATTCCTGTGATTACCAGCCCTGCAGCTCCCCTGGACCCCGAGTTAAGTGCAGAAAACCGACAGCACCTCTCAGGATGACTCGAACAATACGAAGAGTTTCGCGGACCTAGTTCGGGCAGCAGAGCGAGTTCCGAGCTCTGCGTTCGACAGACGGACGCGCCTGATCTCTCCGAATCGGTTCCTGAGATTACCAGCACTGTAGCCCCCCTACAGCCTGAGTTAAGTACAGAAAACCGACAGCACCTCTCAAGATGACACGAACAATACGAATAGTTTCGCGATTCTAGATCGGGCAGCAGACCGAGTTCAGAGCTCTGGATTCAACAGACAACGCGACTGATGATTCTGAATCGGTTTCTGTAAGTATTAGCTCTGTAGATGTCATATAGCTCGAGTTAAGTACAAAAAACCGAGAGCGCCTGTCAAGATGACTCGAATAATACGAATAGGTTTGCGGACCTAGCTCGGCTAGCAGACCGAGTTCAGACCTCTGGATGCAACAGGCGAACGCGCCTGATCATTCTGCATCGATAAGGTGTGCTTACCAGCTCTGTGGCTCTTCTATAGCTCGAGTTATGTTCAGAAAACCGTCACCGCGTGTCAAGATGACCCGAAACGGCCGATCCCGCCGCAGTGCTTTTTGGCAGTAATATCTACCCGGTCGAGCTGAGATCAAGACGGCGAGCGGGAAAAAGATCGAATAGCACGGGAAAAAATACTAGAGCTCAAACGAATGTTCAAATTTCGGGAACGAAATTTTCAACCGACCAAAAGTCAGCAAAAGGTCCGTCGAGATTTTTCTTGCCAACTGGGCGCCGGCGGTAAACCGTCAACCGTTCTTACCGCCGGGGGACTCGTAGAGCTTCCTGACAATGTATAATGTGAAAAAATGCAGAGAACGAATAGTTTTCAGCCCAAGCGATTTCAGACCCCTCGATGCAACAGCCGAACGCCCCCGATGCTTCTGGATTGTCTTCTTTACGAGCTCTGTAGCTCTCCTACAGCCCGAGTTACGTGCGTAAATCGACAGCACCTCTCAAGACAACTCTAACAATACGAATAGTTTGGCAACCCAGCTCGAGTATCAAACCGAGTTCAGACCTCTGAATGCGACAGGCGGACGCGTCTGATGTCTCCGATTCGAATTCTGTGATTACTAGCCCTGCAGCCCCCCTGGACCCCGAGTTAAGTGCAGAAAACCGAGAGCACCTCTCAGGATGACTCGAACAATACAATAGTTTCGTGGACTAGTTCGGGCAGCAGACCGAGTTCCGAGCTCTGGATTCGACAGGCGGACGCGCCTGATGTCTTCAAATCGATGTATGTGGCCACCAGCACTGTAGCCCCCCCCAGCCCGAGTTGAGTTCAGAAAACCGAGAGCACTTCTGAAGATGACTCGAACAGTACGAATAGATTTCTAGATCGAGATTCTGAATCGGTTTATGTAAGTATCACTTCTGTAGCTGTCCTATAGCTCGAGTTAAGTACAGAAAACCGAGAGCGTCTGTGAAGATGACCCGAATAATACGAATAGGTTTGCGGACCTAGCTCGGCTAGCAGACCGAGTTCAGACCTCTAGATTCCACAGGCGAACGCGCCTGATCATTCTGAAGCGATTAGCTGTGCTTACCAGCTCTGTAGCTAGCCTAAAACTCGAGTTATGTTGAGAAAACCGTCATCGCGTGTCAAGATGATCCGAAACGGTCGATCCCGCCTGCCTGCTTTTTGACAGTAAAAGGTACCCGATCGAGCTGAGATCAAGATGGCGACCGGGAATAAGATCGAATATCATGGGAAAAAATACTAGAGCTCAAACGAATTGTTGAATTTCGAGAACGAAATTTTCAACCGACCAAAAGTCACCAAAAGGTCCGTCGAGATTGTTCTTGCCAACTAGCTCTCCAGTGCCCCGGAACTGGGCGCCGGCGGTAAACCGTCAACCTTTCTTACCGCCGGGGGACTCGTAGAGCTTCCTGACAACATATAATGTCGAAAAAAACTACACCGAAAAAATAATTTTTCAGCCCAAGCAATTTCAGACCTCTCGGATGCAACAGCCGAACGCCCTCGATGCTTCTGGATTGTCTTCTGCACGAGCTCTGTAGCTCTCCTACAGCCCGAGTTACGTGCGTAAATCGACAGCACCTCTCAAGATGCCTCGAACAATACGAATAGTTTGGCAAACCTAGCTCGAGTATCAGACCGAGTTCAGACCTCTGCATGCGACAGGCGGACGCGCCTGATGTCTCTGAATCGATTCCTGTGATTACCAGCCCTGCAGCCCCCCCTACAGCCCGAGTTAAGTGCAGGAAACCGACAGCACCTCTCAGGATGACTCGAACAATACGAATAGTTTCGCGGACCTAGTTCGGGCAGCAGACAGAGTTCGGAGCTCTGGATTCGAAAGGCGGACGCGCCTGATCTCTCCGAATCGATTCCTGAGATTACCAGCCATACAGCCCCCCTACAGCCCGAGTTAAGTGCAGAGAACCGACAGCATCTCTCAAGATCACTCGAACAATACGAATAGTTTCGCGGTTCTAGATCGGGCAGCAGACCGAGTTCAGAGCTCTGGATTCAACAGACAACGGCCACTGATGATTCTGAATCAGATTCTGTACGCATCAGCTCTGTAGCTGTCCTGTAGCTCGAGTTAAGTACAGAAAACCAAGAGCGTCTGTCAAGATGACTCGAATAATACGATTAGGTTTGCGGACCTAGCTCGGCTAGCAGACCGAGTTCAGACCTCTGGGTTCAACAGGCGAACGCACCTGATCATTCTGAATCGATTAGCTGTGCTTACCAGCTCTGTAGCTGTCCTCAAGCTCGAGTTATCCTCAGAAAACCGACCACGCGTATCAAGATGACTCGAAACGGCCGATCCCGCCTGCCTGCTTTTTGGCAGTAAAAGGTACCCGATCGAGCTGAGATCAAGATGGCGAGCGGGAATAAGTTCGAACATCATGGGAAAAAATACCAGGGCTCAAACGAATTGTTGAATTTCGAGAACGAACTTTTCAACCGACCAAAAGTCACCAAAAGGTCCGTCGAGATTTTTCTTGCCGACTAGCTCTCGAGCGCCCGGGAACTGGGCGCCGGCGGTAAACGGTCAACCTTTCTGACCGCCGGGGGACTCGTAGAGCTTCCTGACAACATATAATGTCGAAAAAAACTACACAGAAAAAATAGTTTTGCAGCCCAAGCAATTTCAGACCTGTCGGATGCAACAGCCGAACGCCACCGATGCTTCTGGATTGTCTTCTCTACGAGCTCTGTAGCTCTCCTACAGCCCGAGTTACGTGCGTGAATCGACAGCACCTCTCAAGATGACTCGAACAATAGGAATAGTTTGGCAAATCTAGCTCGAGTATCAGACCGAGTTCAGATCTTCGCATGCGACAGGCGGACGCGTCTGATCTCTCCGAATCGATCCCCGTGATGACCAGCCCTGCAGCCCCCCCTACAGCCTGATTTAAGTGCAGGAAACCGACAGCACCTCTCAGGATGACTCGAACAATACGAATAGTTTCGCGGACCTAGTTCGGGCAAGAGTTCGGAGCTCTGGATTCGGAAGGCGGACGCGCCTGATGTCTCTGAAACGATTCGAGTGATTACCAGCCCTGCAGCCCCCCTACAGCCCGAGTTAAGTGCAGAGAACCGACAGCATCTCTCAAGATGACTCGAACAATACGAATAGTTTCGCGATTCTATATTGGGCAGCAGACCGAGTTCAGAGCTCTGGATTCAACAGACAACGGCCACTGATGATTCTGAATCAGATTCTGTACGCATCAGCTCTGTAGCTGTTCTGTAGCTCGGGTTAAGTACAGAAAACCGAGAGCGTTTGTCAAGATGACTCGAATAATACGAATAGGCTTGCGGACCTAGATCATTCTGAATCGATTAGCTGTGCTTACCAGCTTTGTAGCTGCCCTGAAGCTCGAGTTATCTTGAGGAAACCGTCATCGCGTGACAAGATGACCCGAAACGGGCGATCCCGCCTGCCTGCTTTTTGGCAGTAAAAGGTACCCGATCGAACTGAGATCAAGACGGCGAGCGGGAATAAAATCGAATATCACGGGAAAAATACTAGAGCTCTAACGAATGTTCAAATTTTGAGAACGGAATTTTCAACCGACCAAAAATCACCAAAAGGTCCGTCGAGACTGGGCGCCGGCGGTAAACCGTCAACCTTTCTTACCGCTGGGGGACTCGTAGAGCTTCCTCAGTATATATAATGTGGAAAAATTGCAGAGAATGAAGAGTTTTTCAGCCCAAGCGATTTCAGACCTCTCGATGCAACAGCCGAACGCCCTGAATGCTTATGTATCGTCTTCTTTTCGAGGTGTGTAGCTCTCCTACAGCCCGAGTTACGTGCGTAAATCGACAGCACCTCTCAAGATGACTCTAACGAAACGAATAGTTTGGCAACCCAGCTCGAGTATCAAACAGAATTCAGGCCTCCGAATGCGACAGGCGGACGCATCTGATGTCTGCGAATCGACTGCTGTGATTACGAGCCCTGCAGCCCCCCTAGATAAGTGCAGAAAACCGACAGCACATCTCAGGATGACTCGAACAATACGAATAGTTTCGCGGACCTAGTTCGGGCAGCAGACCGAGTTCCGAGCTCTGGATTCGACAGGCGGACGCGCCTGATGTCTTCAATCGATTCTTCTGACCACCAGCACTGTATCCCCCCTCAGCCCGAGTTGAGTGCAGAAGACCGAGAGCACTTCTCAAGATGACTCGAACAACACGAGTGGTTTCGCGATTCTAGATCGGGCAGCAGACCGAGTTCAGAGCTCTGGATTTAACAGACAACTGCCACTGATGATTCAGAATCGGTTTCTGTACGTATCAGCTCTATAGCTGTCCTGTAACTAGGGTTAAGTACAGAAAACCGAGAGCGTCTGTCAATATGACTCGAATAATACGAATAGGTTTGCGGACCTAGCTCGGCTAGCAGACCCAGTTCAGACCTCTGGATTCAACAGGCGAACGCGCCTGATCATTCTGAATCGATTAGCTGGGCTTACCAGTTCTGTAGCTGTCCTAAAGCTCGAGTTATGTTCAGAAAACCGTCATCGCGTGTCGAGATGACTTGAAACACTCGATCCCGCCTGCCTGCTTGTTGGTTGTAAAAGGTACCCGATCGAGCTGAATGTCACATTGTCTCTTTTGGTCGGGTCGACCAACTGGGCGCCGGCGGTAAACCGTCAACCTTGCTTTTTTTTTGCGTCTTTGCTGGGACCGTCTTGGCCACTAAGGCCAGGTCCAACAAAGTATCAGGCGAAACAGAGCCTCTTATTTATCACGCAAGCAGTCAGCTCTTATACCACACAGCGAAGCTGAAGGAATAAAGAGAAACGCATGCCGCAATGACACAATCAAACGCAAAGCACACAAAGAAAAAAAAACGAATGAGTCAGTGAACAGCGGGGCAGATGGATTAAACAAGAACACAGATAAAGAAGAAACAATGTGTGACTTATCCCTGCGAAAGATCAAAGAAGGTCTGCACTACCTGCGTGAGCACATCGCATACGCGCTCCGCCGCAGATAGTTCCGTAACTGTAACAGTGGCGCTTGGTGGCAGACACCAAGCCTCAAGATACACATCCATGAAAATGATGTCGGTCTGCGAGAAGATATATTAGTACCGCAGACCAATCAGTATCCACACCCACCACAGGCACTTCCGCGGCTACAAACACCCCCATCAAAGCTGGCTTTGATAAGGCAAGGATAATGTTACGACGTGAGAGCCAGGAGACCTGGCCAAGAACTGAACATGCACACCCAGAATTCTTATAGCACAAACAAAAGAGACTATGCAATCACAATCAACAATCCAATACAATAAGTTCGGAATGAAAGGAAGCACACGAAGAAAAACGAATAACTACCACAGAGGCCGAACCTGAGATTTACACCTTCGTTCACAGTCCGTCAACGTCCTACCGAACCTATACACTTCGTCAAACACGATGTTGGCGCCTTTAGAGCTCTTAGCAGGCTTGGCACTGCTATGATATCGTTGGCCTTTGCCTCTGCCTTTGCGGTGCCCTCGTACATCCCCTTTTCCATCAGAACGCTTGGAATCCGGAGGAACAGCTTGGAACTCCCCCTCCGACTGACGCACAGTCTTGGAGACGTCCATCCGGACACGGACAAACGCATCAGAACCCGGATTCGATATCCCATTGAGCGTGACGGGACGATTCAGACACCCCTGGGACGCTCCTGACAAGGCGTGGCTATCAGGATCAGCCTGCACATTCGGAGAAAACTCCGCTCTCGAGGGTGCCTCCAGCTCCTCCTCAGCCTCCACAGTCACTTTCCCAAGAAGAACCCCTGAAGCTCCTCTCTCCATCCCAGCGACAATCTCTGTCTGACAGCCGACTTCACAATGAAAGTCCACAACATCCGCACAAGAAATCTCAGAATGTGTAACAACGGCCGCCTCCTCCTTGGGTAGCACACTCAGGCAAGCATCATCCGTCTGCACTCCTGAGTCAACAAGGGAACGACAAGAAAGAGTCTCCGAGATAGTCGCAACGGTAGCCTCCACCTCCTCCTCCGCCAAGCGTGTATCAACCGTCTGCACTCCAACATCAACCAGCGATTCAGAAGCCTGCACTCCAATACCTACATCAACCAGCGACTCAGAAGCCTGCATACGGCAAGAAAGATTCTCCGAAACAGTCGTAATGTCAGCCTCCTCCTCCAAACTGCGTTTAACAACAGGTGGATCGCGCAAGAAGAGATAATCTAGAACCAAATCGGCAGTCGCCCGCTCCAGCCCTGGTGGTGGGAGACACGTAGGTGGCACCAAACCATCCAGAGGCAAACGAATAGGTAAATGCACACAGTATCCGTTTTGAACAGCCAGCGCCCGACGCATGATGCGAGCACTTGCACTCCGTACGTGTGGCATAGCGAAAGATTGCAGAGACTGCCTCGGAAGCCCCAGCAAAACAAATCAATTGAAGACCACTCAAGGCGATCAAACGTGTCAAATGAATGGCAGTGCAATATCACTCTAGGCGACAAACGTGTGAAACAAATCAATTGAAGACCACTCAAGGCGATCAAACGTGTCAGAAGAATGGCAGTGCAATATCACTCTAGGCGACAAACGTGTGACTCCCTGACGCGCACTCGATCCCACTGGAGGTTACCCAGGCAGAGGGGATCAAATGTCACGCGCCTTGAGCCGAGATTTTCTTGAGCCGGGGCACTCGTAGATCCTGACAACATATAATGTGGAAAAAACAAAAAAGAGAACGAATAGTTTTTCAGCCCAAGCGATTTCAGACCTCTCGATGCAACAGCCGAACGCCACCGATGCTTCTGGATTGTCTTCTTTGCGAGCTCTGCAGCTCTCCTACAAGCCCGAGATACGTGCGTAAATCGACAGCACCTCTCAAGATGACTCTAACAAAACGAATAGTTTGGCAACCCAGCTCAAGTATCAAACCGAGTTGAGACCTCTGAATGCGACAGGCGGACGCGTCTGATGTCTGCGAATCGACTCCTGTGATTACCAGCCCTGCAGCCCCCCTACCTACAGCCCGTGCTAAGTGCAGAAAACCGACAGCACCTCTCAGGATGACTCGAACAATACAATAGGTTCGCGAACCTAGTTCGGGCAGCAGACAAAGTTCTGAGCTCTGGATTGGACATGCAGACGCGCCTGATGTCTTCGAATCGATTCCTGCGATCACCAGCACTGTAGCCCCCCCCCCCTCCCAGCCCGAGTTGAGTGCAGAAAAGCGAGAGCACTTCTCAAGACAACTCGAACCATACAAAGTTTCGCGATTCTAGATGGGGAGGCAGACCGAGTTCAGAGCTCTGAATTCAACAGACAAATGCGACTGATGATTCTGAATCGGTTTCTGTAAGTATTAGCTCTGTAGCTGTCCTATAGCTCGAGTTAAGTACAGAGAACCGAGAGCGTCTGTCAAGATGACTCAAATAATACGAATAGGTTTGCGCACCTAGCTCGGCTAGCAGACCCAGTTCAGACCTCTGGATTCAACAGGCGAACGCGCCTGATCATTCTGAATCGATTAGCTGTGCTTACCAGCTCTGTAGCTGTCCTAAAGCTCGAGTTATGTTCAGAGAACCGTCATCGCGTGTCAAGATGACTTGAAACGGCCGATCGCGCCTGCCTGCTTTCTGGCAGTAAAAGGTACCCGATCGAGCTGAGATCAAGATGTCGAGCGGGAGTAAGATCGAATATCATGGGAAAAAATACTAGAGCTCAAACCAATTGTTGAATTTCGAAAACATAATTTTCAACCGACCAATTGTCAGCAGAAGTTCCGTCGTGATCTTTCTTGCCAACTAGCTCTCCAGCGCCCCGGAATTACTCTTAAGCTTCCAGCAATAACTGGGCGCCGGCGGTAAACCGTCAACCTTGGTAACCGCCGGGGGACTCGTAGAGCTTCCTGACAATATATAGTATAAGAAACAAAGGCAGAGAACGAATAGTTTTTCAGCCGGAGCGATTTCATCAGACCTCTCGATACAACAGCCGAACGCCCCCGATGCTCCTGAATTGCCTTCTGCACGAGCTCTGTAGCCCTCCTACAGCCCGAGAGACGTGCGTGAATCGACAGCATCTCTCAAGATGACTCTAACAAAACGAATAGTTTGGCAAGCCAGCTCGAGTATCAAACCGAGTTCAGACCTCTGATTGCGACAGGCGGACGCGTCTGATGTCTGCGAATCGACTCCTGTGATTACCAGCCCTGCAGCCCCCGTGTTAAGTGCAGAAAACCGACACCTCTCAGGATTGCTCGAACAATACAATAGTTTCGCGGACCTAGTTTGGGCAGCAGACCGAGTTCCGAGCCCTGGATTCGACAGGCAGACGCGCCTGATGTCTCCAAATCGATTCCTGTGATCACCAGCACTGTAGCCCCCCTCAGCCCGAGTTCAGTGAAGAAAACCGAGAGCACTTCTCAAGATCATTCGGATAATACGAATAGGTCCGCGATTCTAGATCTGGCAGCTGACCGAGTTCAGAGCCCTGGATTCGACAGACAAACGCAACTGATGATTCTGAATCGGTTTATGTAAGTATCAGCTCTGTAGCTGTCCTACAGCTCGAGCTAAGTACAGAAAACTGAGAGCGTCTCTCAAGATGACTCGAATAATATGAATAGGTTTGCGGACCTAGCTCAGCTAAGAGACCGAGTTCAGACCTCTGGATTCAACAGCCGAACGCGCCTGATCATTCTGAATCGATTAGCTGTGCTTACCAGCTCTGTAGCTGTCCTGAAGCTCGAGTTATGTTCAGAAAACCATCATCGCGCGTCAAGATGACTCGAAACGGCCAATCCCGCCACAGTGCTTTTCGATAGTAATATTCATCCGATCGAGCTGAGATCAAGATGTCGAGAGGGAATAAATATCACGGGAATAATACTAGAGCTCTAACGAATGTTCAAATTTTGAGAACATAATTTTCAACCGAGCAAAAGTCAGCAAAAGTTCCGTCTGTATTTTTCTTGCCAACTGGGCGCCGGCGGTAAACCGTTAACCTTCCTTACCGCCGGGGGACTCGTAGAGCTTCCTCAGCATATATGATGTCGAAAAAAATTGCAGAGAACGAATAGTTTTTAAGCCTGAACGATATCACACCTCTCGCTGCAACAGCCAAACGCCCCTCATGCTTCTGGATCGTTTTCTCTGCGCACGAGCTCCGTAGCTCTCCTAAAGCGCGAGTTACGCGCGAAAATCGACAGCACCTCTCAAGATGACTCGAACAATACAAATAGGTTCGCGAATCTAGCTCGAGTATCAGACCGAGTTCAGACATCTGAATGCAACAGGCGGACCCGCCTGATGTCTCCCGACGATTCCTGTGATTACCAGCCCTGCAGCCCTCTTACAGCCCGAGTTAAGTGCAGAAAATCGACAGCACCTCTGAAGATGACTCGAACAGTACGAATAGCTTCGCGGATCTAGCTCGGGCAGCAGGCCGAGTTCAGGGCTCTGAATGCGACAGGTGGACGCGACTGATGTCTCTGAATCGATTCCAGTGAATACCAGCACTGCAGCCCCCTTACAGCTCGAGTTAAGTGCAGAAAACCGACAGCACCCCCAGAATGACTCGAACAATACGAATAGTTTCGCGAACCTAGTTCAGGCAGCAGACCGAGTTCCGAGCTCTTGATTCGACGCGCGGACGCGTCTGATCTCTCCGAATCGATGACTGTGATTACTAGCACTGTAGCCTCGCTACAGCCCGAGTTCAGTGCAGAAAACTGTCAGCACCTCTCAAGATGACTCCAACAATACGAATAGCTTCGCGAAGCTAGCTCGGGCAGCAGACCGAGTTCAGACCTCTAGATGGAACAGACGAACGCGCCTGATGATTTGCAACCGATTTCTGTGAGGATGACCTCTATAGCTGCCCTACAGCTCGAGTTAAGTACAAAATACCGACAACGGGTATCAAGATGACTCGAAACAGCCGATCCCGCCGCGATGCTTTTTTGCAGTAATATCCACCCGTTCGAGCTGAGATTAAGATGGCGGGCGGGAATAAGATCGAACATGGTGGGAAAATACTAGAGCTCTAACGAATGTTTGAATTTCGAGAACAAAATTTTCAACCGACCAAAAGTCAGCAAAAGGTCCGTCGAGATTTTTCTTGCCAACTAGCTCTTCAGCGCGCCGGAATTACTCTTAAGCTTCCAGCAACTAGCTAAGGGAAGCTCTACGAGTTACTAGCTCTCCAGCGCGTCCAAATTACTCTTGAGCTTCCAGCTGCTAGCTTAGGGAAGCTCTACTGGGCGCCGGCGGTAAACCGTCAACCTTGGTTACCGCCGGGAGACTCGTAGAGCTTCCTAGCTCGACTTAAGTTGAGAAAACCGACAGCACCTACCAACATTCCGACTCATAGTGAATATTTTTTGACCTCTGAATGCGACAGGCGGACGCGTCTGATGTCTGCGAATCGACTCCTGTCATTACCAGCCCTGCAGCCCCCCTACAGACCGAGTTAAGTGCAGAAAACCGACAGCACCTCTCAGGATGACTCGAACAATACAGTAGTTTCGCAGACCTAATTCGGGCAGCAGACCGAGTTCCGAGCTCTGGATTCGACAGGCGGACGCGCCTGATGTCTTCAAATCGATTCCTGTCACCAGCACTGTAGCCACCCTCAGCGCGAGTTGAGTGAAGAAAACCGAGAGCACTTCTCAAGATGACTCGACCAACACGAATAGTTTCGCGATTCTAGATCGGGCAGCAAACCGAGTTCAGAGCTCTGGATTCGACAGACAAACGCAACTGATGATTCTGAATCGGTTTCTGTAAACATCAGCTCTGTAGCTGTCCTACAGCTCGAGTTAAGTACAGAAAACCGAGAGTTCCTGTCAAGATGACTCGCATACTACGAATAGGTTTGCGGACCTAGCTCGGCTAACAGAACGAGTTCAGACCTCTGGATTCAACAGGCGAACGCGTCTAATCATTCTACATCGATTAGATGTGCTCACCACCTCTGTAGCTGTCCTAAAGCTCGAGTTAAGTTCAGAAAACCGTCAGCGCGTATCAAGATGACTCAAAACGGCCGATCCCGCCACAGTGCTTTTCGATACTAATATTCACCCGATCGAGCTGAGATCAAGATGGCGAGCGGGAATAAGATCGAATATCACGGGAAAAAATACTAGAGCTGAAACGAATGTTCAAATTTTGAAAACAAAATTTTCCACTGAGCAAAAGTCAGCAAAAGTTCCGTCGAGATTTTTCGAGCCAACTAGCCCGCCAGTGCGTCCGAATTACTGGGCGCCGGCGGTAAACCGTCGACCTTCCTTACCGCCGGGAGACTCGTAGAGCTTCCTCAGCATATATAAAGTCGACAAAAATTGCAGAGAACGAATATTTTTCATCCTGGACGATTTCAGACCTCTCGATGCAACAGCCAAACGCCCCTCATGCTTCTGGATCGTTTTCTGCGCGCACGAGCTCCGTAGCTCTCCTACAGCCCGAGCGAGTTACGTGCGAAAAACGACAGCACCTCTCAAGATCACTCGAACAATACAAATAGTTTCGCGAATCTAGCTCGAGTATCAGACCGAGTTCAGACATCTGAATGCAACAGGGGGACGCGCCTGATGTCTCTGAATCGATTCCAGTGATTACCAGCCCTGCAGCCCCCTTACAGCCCGAGTTAAGTGCAGAAAATCGACAGCACCTCTGAAGATGACTCGAACAATACGAATAGTTTCGCGACCTAGCTCGGGCAGCAGGCCGAGTTCAGGGCTCAGAATGCGACAGGTGGACGCGACCGATGTCCCCGAATCGATTCCAATGGTTACCAGCCCTGCAGCCCCCTTACAGCTCGAGTTAAGTGCAGAAAACGGACAGCACCTCTCAAGATCACTCGACGAATACGAATAGTTTCGCGAACCTAGCTCGGGCAGCACACCGAGTTCCGAGCTTTGGATTCGGCAGGCGGACGCGCCTGATGTCTCCGAATCGATTCCTGTGGGTACGAGCCCTGCAGCCCCCCTACAGCCCGAGTTAAGTGCAGAAAACTGTGAGCACCTCTCAAGATGACTCCAACAACACGAATAGCTTCGCGGACCTAGCTCGGGCAGCAGACTGATTTCAGACCTCTAGATGGAACAGACGAACGCGCCTGATGATTCGCAATCGATTTCTGTGAGAATGAGCTCTGTAGCTGCCCTACAGCTCGAGTTAAGTACAAAATACCGACAACGCGTATCAAGATGACTCGAAACAGCCGATCCCGCCGCGATGCTTTTTTGCAGAAATATTTACCGGATCGAGCTGAGATTAAGATGACGAGCGGGAATAAGATCGAATATGGTCAGAAAAAATACTAGAGCTCTAACGAATGTTTGAATTTCGAGACCAAAATTTTCAACCGACCAAAAGTCAGCAAAAGGTCCGTCGAGAATTTTCTTGCCAACTAGCTCTCCAGCGCGCCGGAATTACTCTTAAGCTTCCAGCAACTAGCTCAGGGAAGCTCTACGAGTTACTCTTAAGCTTCCAGCTGCTAGCGTAGGGAAGCTCTACGAGTCACGAGTCACTTGCTAAGGGAAGCTCTACCTTGGTAGCGTCCCAAATCTGGAGAGTAAAGAGACCCTTGAAGAACGGGAAATCTTTCCTGGAGAGCTCTGGGAAGCTCCCCTGCAGCGCTGCCGAAGCGCTGGCAGAAACGCGTCCATCCGTGCCTGCACGCGTGCAGGCACGCGTGGAAGCTTGCCAGAAGCTCTCCCGGACCCGTTGCCGGGCCGAAAAAGCCGCTGCGAGGATTCTGGAGCGACGGAAAGAAGCTCCTGGCGGGCACCACCACCGTCCGGCTTCTATTCTTAAAACCTTTAGCTCTCAGCGATCTCCCCGGGAATTTTTCTTGCCAACTAGCTCTGCAGCGCGCCGGAACTGGCGCCGGCGGTGAACCGTCAACCTGGTCACCGCCGGGAACCTCGTAGAGCTCCTAACACGCGTAATAGTGCTCAGTATCAAAAGAGAGGGCTTCTGGAAGCATTTCTCGAAAAAGAGAAAACATGATTTTAGCTCTGCAGCGCGCCGGAATTACTCTTAAGAATTACTCTCAAGCTTCCAGCAAGAACTTGCGAAGGGAAGCTCTACAAGTTACCAGCTCCACCCCGCGCCGGACTTCCTCTAGCTCATCGATGCCGAAGAGCTCTACGAGGTACTAGCTCCACCCCGCGCCGGAATTCCTCTAGCTCATCGATGCCGAAGAGCTCTACAGGGTACGAGGTATTACTCTTAAGCTTCCAGCAATTAGCTAAGGGAAGCTCTACGAGTTACTTTGTCCTTTCTGGCCGGGTCGGCCAACTGGCGCCGGCGGTGAACCGTCAACCTGGTCACCGCCGGGGACCTCGTAGAGCTCCTTTTACGCGTGAGAGAGCTCAGAGTCGAAAGAGAGAGCTTCTGAAGGCATTTCGCGAAAAAAACAACATTAATTTGTTTCCCCACATCCAAAGTGGGGTTCTTGTTTTCTCTGGACACCCCGCGCAGGAACAGGACAGGAACACACACACACACACCCACTCACACTCACTCACACTCTCTCATCATCAACCTCATCAGCATCATCGATGATGCATGCTCTCATCATCATCATCATCATCATCATCATCATCATCATCATCATCATCATCATCATCATCATCGGCATCGGCATCCTCCTCATTCAAACATCATCATCGCCACCACCACTCACAATCAATCATCATCCTCTTCACCACTCATCTTCACCACCACTCATCATCCTCATCCTCATCATCGTTGAGTAAATTGTGAGGAAGTCTCAGGCGGGAGCCCCCTCCCTATGGGGCCCGCAGATCATGTTGGTAATCCGAGCGGGTCATCGGAAACCTGTAACTGTCGTCACTTTTGGGCTCGTCAAGCCTGAAAATGGAGGAAGTCTCAGGCGGGAGCCTCGTCTGTGAGTGAATTGGGAGGAAGTCTCAGGCGGGAGCTCCCTCCCTATGGGGCCCGCAGATCATGTTGGTAATCCGAGCGGGTCATCGGAAACCTGTAACTGTCGTCACTTTTGGGCTCCTCAAGCCTGAATTTGGAGGAAGTCTCAGGCGGGAGCCTCGTCTGTGAGTGAATTCTGAGGAAGGCTCAGGCGGGAGCCCCCTCCCTATGGGGCCCGCAGATCATGTTGGTAATCCGAGCGGGTCATCGGAAACCTGTAACTGTCGTCACTTTTGGGCTCGTCAAGCCTGAATTTGGAGGAAGTCTCAGGCGGGAGCCTCGTCTCTGAGTGAATTGTGAGGAAGTCTCAGGCGGGAGCCCCCTCCCTATGGGGCCCGCAGATCATGTTGGCAATCCGAGCGGGTCATCGGAATCCTCACCTGTCGTCAATTTTGGGCTCCTCAAGCCTGAATATGGAGGAAGTCTCAAGCGGGAGCCTCGTCTGTGAGTGAACTGCGAGGAAGTCTCAGGCGGGTGCCCCCTCCCTATGGGGCCCGCAGATCATGTTGGTAATCCGAGCGGGGGCTCAGGGGTTTACCCTGACGCACGCGCCCTACCTGACCTCCACGCTGTCGCAGGGCCAGACGCTGCGCAGGGGCGTCACCATCGACTGCGCGAGAGACGATGGTTTTTCCAGATTCGCCCAGAGGATTCTCATGTGGGGTTCTTCCGTCGGAGTAATTCATGTCGAAACGAAGTTGGTTCCTCCAAGTGTTTTGGTAGTGAAAGTGCGCCTAGAGAGCTCATATTAAGACGCAGAGGCTCTCATAACCTTTTACAGGTGCGAAAATTTTAGCTCATCGATGCCGAAGAGCTCTACGAGGTATATTCGCACTTGGTAGCGTCCAAAACCCGGAGAGCAAAGGGCACACACACCAGAAAGCTTTCCTGGCGAGCGTTCAAATGCTTTCGTAAAGCTCTTCTGGTGCTCTGGGGGGCCCCCCTGCAGCGCTGCTGGAGCGCTGCCAGAATGGCGTCCATGCGTGCCTGCACGCGTGCAGGCGCGCGTGGAAGCTTGCCGGAAGCTCTCCCGGACACGTCGCCGGCTCAGGCGAGGCGCTGCGGGGATCGTGGAGCGGCGGAGATGGGCTGCTGGCGGGCACCACCACCGTCCGGCTTCTAATACCTCGTAGAGCTCTTCGGCATCGATGAGCTAGAGGAATTCCGGCGCGGGGTGGAGCTAGTTGGCCGACCCGACAAAAAGAGACAATGTCACAACTTTGGGTCGGTTTTGCAAATATTTGAAAGATATTTGACAATTCATGTAGAGAACGGGTATTTTTCCCACGTCTAGTGGGTTATGCCGCGCTTGCCAATTAAATTCTCAGGTCTGTAGGTGCAATATTACTATCAAAAGACTTGCTGGAACCGACTTTGTATGAAAACCAAAAGATCGTGATTTTTCGAATTTTTCTGCTCTCGCTTCAGAAGCTTCCTTCGTGTTTTTTGAGGAGCGCTGTGCATAAAAGAGCTCTACGAGGTGCCCGGCGGTAGCCTGGTTGACGGTTTACCGCCGATTCCCACTAATTCCGAGGCGCTGGAGAGCTAGTTGGCAAGAAAAATCTCGACGGACCTTTTGCTGACTTTTGGTCGGTTGAAAATTTTGTCCTCGAAATTCAACCATTCGTTAGAGCTCTAATATTTTTCCCGTGATATTCGATCTTATTCCCGGCCGCCATCTTGATCTCAGCTCGATCGGGTAGCTTGTACTGCCAAAAAGCGTCCAGGCGGGATCGGCCGTTTCGAGTCATCTTGATACGCGCTGTCGGTAGATTGGACTGACCTCGAGATACAGGACAGCTACAGAGCTGGTAAGCACACCTTATCGATTCAGAATGCTCAGGCGCGTTCGTCTGTCGCATCCAGACGTCTAATCTCGGTCTGCTAGCCGAGCTAGGTCCGCAAACCTATTCGTATTATTCAAGTCATCTTGACAGGCGCTCTCGGTTTTCTGTACTTAACTCGAGCTATATTACAGCTACAGAGCTGATACTTACAGAAACCGATTCAGAGTCATCATTCGCATTTGTCTGTTGAAGCCATAGCTCTGAACACGGTTTTCTGCTCTAGAATCGCGAAACTATTCGTATTGTTCGAGCCAGCTTGAGAGATGGTATCAGTTTTCTGTACTTAACTCGGGTTGTGGGGTGGCTACAGTGGTGGTAGTCACAGGAATCGATTTGGAGACATCAGGCGCGTCCGCCTGTCGACTCCAGAGCTCGGAACTCGGTCTGCTGCCCGAACTAGGTCCGCAAAATTATTCGTATTGTTCTAGTCATGAGATGCTGTCGGTTTTTCGCACTCAAACGGGCTGTAGGCGGGCTGCAGGGCTGGTAATGACAGGAATCGATTCGGAGACATCAGACGTGTCCGCCTGTCGCATTCAGAGGCCTGAACTTGGTCTACTCGAGCTAGGTTTGCCAAACTATTCGTATTATTCGAATCATCTTCAGGGTTGCTGTCGATTTGTGCACGTAACTCGGGCTTTAGGAGAGCTACAGAGCTCGTACACAAGAATCCAGAAGCATCGGGGGCGTTCGGCTGTTGCATCGAGAGGTCTCAAATCGCTTGGCTGAAAAACCAGTTGTTCTCTGTATTTTTTTCGACATTATGTATTATCAGGAAACTCTACAAGTCCGGCGGTGAGAAAGGTTGACGGTTTACGGCCGGCGCCCAGTTGGCCGACCCGGCTGGGGCGGACAAATTGGTGACTTTTGGTCGGTTTTGCGAGAATTTGAAAGATATTTAACCATTTATTTTGAAAAAGCAGACTGGGCGCCGGCGGTAAACCGTCAACCTTGGGTACCGCCGGGAGACTTGACTTAAGTTGAGAAAACCGACAGCACCTACCAACATTCCGACTCATAGTGAACAGTTTTTGACCTCTGAATGCGACAGACGCGTCTGATGTCTGCGAATCGACTCCTGTCATTACTGGCCCTGCAGCCCCCCTACAGCCCGAAACCGAGTTCCGAGCTCTGGATTCGACAGGGGGACGCGCCTGATGTCTTCAAATCGATTCCTGTGACAACAAGCACTGTAGCCCCCCCGCAGCGCGAGTTGAGTGAAGAAAACCGAGAGCACTTCTCAAGATGACTTAACCAATACGAATAATTTCGCGATTCTAGATCGGGCAGCAGACCGAGTTCAGAGCTCTGGATTCGACAGACAAACGCAACTGATGATTCTGAATCGGTTTCTGTAAATATCAGCTCTGTAGCTGTCCTACAGCTAGAGTTAAGTACAGAAAACCGAGAGTTCCGGTCAACATGACCCGAATAATACGAATAGGTTTGCAGACCTAGCTCGGCCAACAGACCGAGTTCTTACCTCTAGATTCAACAGGCGAACGCGCCTAATCATTCTACATCGATTAGCTGTGCTTACCAGCTCTATAGCTGTCCCAAAGCTCGAGTTAAGTTCAGAAAACCGTCAGCGCGTATCAAGATGACTCAAAACGGCCGATCCCGCCACAGTGCTTTTCGATAGTAATATTCACCCAATCGAGCTGAGATTAAGATGGCGAGTGGGAATAAGATCGACTATCACGGGAAAAAATACTAGAGCTCTAGCGAATGTTCAATTCTCGAGAACAAAATTTTCAACCGACCAAAAGTGAGCAAAAGTTCCGTCGAGGCTTTTCTTGCCAACTAGCTCTCCAGCGCGCCGGAATTACTCTTAAGCTTCCAGCAACTGGAAACCGGCGGTAAACCGTCAACCACGTTACCGCCGGGCACCTCGTAGAGCTCTTTTGTTGCACAGCGCTTCTCCGAACACATGAGGAGGCTTCTGAAGCAAGAGCAGAAAAACTCGAAAAAACATGATTTGTTGGTCTTCATCCAAAGTCGGTTCCCTCAAGTCTTTTGATAGTAATACTGCAGCTACGGGCCTGAGAAATTTACTGGCAGACGCGGCACAACCCACTACACGTGAGAAAAATACTGGTTCTCAGAACGAATTTCAAAATTTTGCATACGGAGACAAAAACCGACCCCCGGTTACCACATCCTCTCTTTTGGTCGGGCCCGCGAACTAGCTCTACTCTGCGCCGGAATTCCTCTTAGCTCTTTGCTGAAGAGCTTTACAAGGTACTAGCTTAGGGAAGCTCTACGAGTCATTTTTGCGCGTTTAGCAGCTCAGCCCTCACGATGCATTTATTGCGAGTTCACTTCCGGAAACTGAGCAAATACTGGCGCCGGCGGTGAACCGTCAACCTGGTCACCGCCGGGGGACTCGTAGAGCTTCCTGAGCATATATATATATATATAATGTCGAAAAAAATCAGAGAACCAATAGTTTTTCAGCCTAAACGATTTCAGACCTCTCGATGCAACAGAGTCGAGAGAGTCGAGTAAGAGTACTCAGAGTCGAGAGAGAGAGAGAGCTTCTGGAAGCATTTCTCGAAAAAGAGAAAACATGACTGGCGCCGGCGGTGAACCGTCAACCTGGTCACCGCCGGGAACCTCGTAGAGCTCCTTGCACTGGCAAGAGTGCTGAGAATCGACACAGAGTCAAAAAACAGAGATTTTTCGAAAATCTGCATTTTCGATTTTTTCGATTTTCATATTCGATCAGTTCCGGGAAGTGAACTCATGCAAAAATTCATCGAGAAAGCTGAGCTGCTGTCAGAGAGAAGTTTATATGCCAATGCGACGCGCAAAAATCTGCTTTCTCAAAATAAATGGTCAAATATTTTTGAAATTTTTGCAAAACCGACCAAAAGTCACCAATTTGTCCTTTCTGGGCGGGCGGTCCAGCTAGCTCCACCCCGCGCCGGAATTCCTCTAGCTCATCGATGCCGAAGAGCTCTACGAGGTATTTTTTTGATGTCGACATAGAGTTGGTTCCGCCAAGTGTTTTGATAGTAAAAGTGCATCTAGAGAGCTCGTATTGAGACGCAGAGGCCCTTATAGTCGTCTACAGGTGCGAAAAATCTGCTTTCTCAAGATGAATTGTCAAATATCTTTCAAAAAATTGCACTTGGTAGCGTCCACTGGGCGCCGGTGGTAAACCGTCAACCTTTGTAACCGCCGGGGGACTCGTAGAGCTTCCTGACAACATATAATGTCGGAAAAAATTGCAGAGAAAAAATAGTTTTTGAGCCCAAGCAATTTCAGACCTCGTCTGCATGCGACAGGCGGACGCGTCTGATCCTGTGATTACCAGCCCTGCAGCCCCCCCTAGAGCCCGAGTTAAGTGCAGGGAACCGAAAGCACCTCTCAGGATGACTCGAAATAGTTTCACGGACCTAGTTTGGGCAGCAGACAGAGTTCGGAGCTCTGGGTTCGGAAGGCGGACGCGTCTGATGTCTCCGAATCGGTTCCAGTGATTACCAGCCATGCAGCCCCCTACAGCCCGAGTTAAGTGCAGAAAACCGACAGCATCTCTCAAGATGACCCGAACGATACGAATAGTTTCGCGATTCTAGATCGGGCAGGAGAACGAGTTCAGAGCTCTGGATTCAACAGACAACGGCCACTGATGAATTCTGAAGCAGATTCTGTACGCATCAGCTCTGTAGCTGTCCTGCAGCTCGAGTTAAGTACAGAAAACCGAGAGCGTCTGTCAAGATGACTCGAATATTACGAATCGGTTTGCGGACCTAGCTCGGCTAGCAGACCGAATTCAGACCTCTGGGTTCAACAGGCGAACGCGCCTGATCATTCTGCATCGATTAGCTGTGCTCACCAGCTCTGTAGCTGTCCTGAAGCTCGAGTTATTTGATAAAACCGACAGCGCGTATCAAGATGACTCGAAACGGCCGATCCCGCCTGCCTGCTTTTTGGCAGTAAAAGATACCCGATCGAGCTGAGATCGAGATGGCGAGCGGTAATCAGATCGAATAGCATAGGAAAAAATACTAGAGCTCTAACGAATGTTCAAATTTTGAGAACAAAATTCTCAACCGACCAAAAGTCAGCAAAAGGTCCATCGAGATTTTTCTTGCCAACTAGCTCTCAAACGCCCCGGAATTACTCTTAAACTTCCAGCAATAACTTGCTAAGGGAAGCTCTACGAGATACTGGGAACCGGCGGTACACCGTCAACCAGGTTACCGCCGGAGCCCTCGTAGAGCTCTTTTCTCGCACGCGCTTCCCAGTGCAGATTCAGAAACTCTGGACGAGAACACCCGAAGACGGTTCTGCCAAGTGTTTAGATAGTAATACTGCGCCTACAGACCTGAGAATTCACTGGCGAACGTGCAAAAAGCCACTACAAGTGCGAAAAATACCGGTTCTCAAAATTAACTGGCACCGGCGGTGAACCGTCAACCTGGTCTCCGCCGGGAACCTCGTAGAGCTCTTTTCACGCGTGAGAGTGCTGAGAGTCGAAGGAGAGAGCTTCTCGAGCCATTTCTCGAAAAAATGAATCTTCATTTTTTTTCATGTCGATAGAAAGTTGGTTGCGCCAAGTGTTTTGATAGTGAAAGTGCGCCTTCAGCGCTCATATTAAGACGCAGAGGCCCTCAAAGTTGTCTACAGGTACGAAAAATCTGCTTTCTCAAAATGAATTCTCAAATATCTTTCAAATATTTGCAAAACTACCCAAAAGTTGCCACATTTTCCGCCTCGGCCGGCTGGGCCAACTAGCTCCACCCCGCGCCGGAATTCTTCTGGCTCATCGACGACGAAGAGCTCTACGAGGCATGTTCAAATCTCTCACAAAGTTCGTCCAACCGAGCCAAAGTTCGCACATTGTCCGTCGAGGCCGGGTCGGCCAACTGGGCGCCGGCGGTAAACGCTCAACCTTGGTTACCGCCGGGAGACTCGTAGAGCTTCCTAGCTCGACTTAAGTTGAGAAAACCGACAGCACCTACCAACATTCCGACTCAGAGTGAATATTTTTGACCTCTGAATGCGACAGGCGGACGCGTCTGATGTCTGCGAATCGACTCCTGTCATTACCAGCCCTGCAGCCCCCCTACAGCCCGAGTTAAGTGCAGAAAACCGACAGCACCTCTCAGGATGACTCGAACAATACAGTAGTTTCTCAGACCTAATTCGGGCAGCAGACCGAGTTCCGAGCTCTGGATTTGACAAGCGGACGCGCCTGATGTCTTCGAATCGATTTATGTGACCACCAGAACTGTAGCCCCCCTCAGCGCGAGTTGAGTGAAGAAAACCAAGAGCACTTCTCAAGATGACCGACGAATACGAATAGTTTCGCGATTCTAGATCGGGCAGCAGATCGAATTCAGAGCTCTGGATTCGACAGACAAACGCAACTGATGATTTTGAATCGGTTTCTGTGAATATTAGCTCTGTAGCTGTCCTACAACTCGAGTTAAGTACAGAAAACCGAGAGTTCCTGTTAAGATGACTCAAAGAATACGAATAGGTTTGCGGACCTAGCTCGGCTAACAGCCCGAGTTCAGACCTCTGGACTGAACAGGCGAACGCGCCTAATCATTCTACATCGATTAGCTGTGCTGACCAGCTCTGTAGCTGTCCTAAAGCTCGAGCTATGTTCAGAAAACCGTCAGCACGTATCAAAATGACTGAAAACGGCCGATCCCGCCACAGCGCTTTTCGATAGTAATATTCACCCGATCGAGCTGAGATCAAGACGGCGAGCGGGAATAAGATCGAATATCACGGGAAAAAATACTAGAGCTCTAACGAATGTTCAAATTTCGAGAACAAAATTTTCAACCGACCAAGAGTCACCAAAAGTTCCGTCGAGATTTTTCTTGCCAACTAGCTCTCCAGCGCGCCGGAATTACTCTTTAGCTTCCAGCAACTAGCTTAGGGAAGCTCCACGAGTCACTAGCTCCACCCCACGCCGGAATTCCTCTAGCTCATCGACTGGGCGCCGGCGGTAAACCGTCAACCTTGGTTACCGCCGGGAGACTCGTAGAGCTTCCTAGCTCGACTTAAGTTGAGAAAACCGACAGCACCTACCAACATTCCGACTCAGAGTGAATATTTTTTGACCTCTGAATGCGACAGGCGGACGCGTCTGATGTCTGCGAATCGACTCCTGTCATTACCAGCCCTGCAGCCCCCCTACAGCCCGAGTTAAGTGCAGAAAACCGACAGCACCTCTCAGGATGACTCGAACAATACAAAGTTTCGCAGACCTAATTCGGGCAGCAGACCGAGTTCCGAGCTCTGGATTTGACAAGCGGACGCGCCTGATGTCTTCGAATCGATTTATGTGACCACCAGAACTGTAGCCCCCCTCAGCGCGAGTTGAGTGAAGAAAACCAAGAGCACTTCTCAAGATGACCGACCAATACGAATAGTTTCGCGATTCTAGATCGGGCAGCAGATCGAGTTCAGAGCTCTGGATTCGACAGAAAAACGCAACTGATGATTCTGGATCGGTTTCTGTAAATATCAGCTCTGTAGCTGTCCTACAACTCGAGTTAAGAACAGAAAACCGAGAGTTCCTGTTAAGATGACTCAAAAAAATACGAATAGGTTTGCGGACCTAGCTCGGCTAACAGCCCGAGTTCAGACCTCTGGATTGAACAGGCGAACGCGCCTAATCATTCTACATCGATTAGCTGTGCTGACCAGCTCTGTAGCTGTCCTAAAGCTCGAGTTATGTTCAGAAAACCGTCAGCACGAATCAAAATGACTGAAAACGGCCGATCCCACCACAGTGCTTTTCGATAGTAATATTCACCCGATCGAGCTGAGATCATGATGGCGAGCGGGAATAAGATCGAATATCACGGGAAAAAATACTAGAGCTCTAACGAATTTTCAAATTTCGAGAACAAAATTTTTAACCGACCAAAAGTCACCAAAAGTTCCGTCGAGATTTGTCTTGCCAACTAGCTCTCCAGCGCGCCGGAACTGGGCGCCGGCGGTAAACCGTCAACCTTGGTTACCGCCGGGAGACTCGTAGAGCTTCCTATCTCGACTTAAGTTGAGAAAACCGACAGCACCTACCAACATTCCGACTTATAGTGAATATTTTTGGACCTCGGAATGCGACAGGCGGACGCGTCTGATGCATGCGAATCGACTCCTGTCATTACCAGCCCTGAAGCCCCCCTACAGCCCGAGTTAAGTGCACAAAAAACCGACAGCACCTCTCAGGATGACTCGAACAATACAGTAGTTTTCCAAACCCAATTCGGGCAGCAGACCGAGTTACGAGCTCTGGATTCGACAGGCGAACGCACCTAATGTCTTCAAATCAATTCCTGTGACCACCAGCATTGTAGCCCCCCTCAGCGCGAGTTAAGTGAAGAAACCGAGAGCACTTCTCAAGATGACTCGACCAATACGAATAGTTTCGCGATTCTAGATCGGGCAGCAGACCGAGTTCAGAGCTCTGGATTCGACAGAAAAACGCAACAGATGATTCTGAATCATATTCTGTAAATATCAGCTCTGTAGCTGTCCTACAGCTCGAGCTCGGCTAACAGACCGAATTCAGACCTCTGGATTCAACAGGCGAACGCGCCTAATCATTTTGCATCGATTAGCTGTGCTTACCAGCTCTGTAGCTGTCCTAAAGATCGAGTTATGTTCAGAAAACCGTCAGCGCGTATCAAGATGACTCAAAACGGCCGATCCCGCCACAGTGCTTTTCGATAGTAATATTCACCCAATCGAGCTAAGATCAAGATGGCGAGCGGGAATAAGATCGAATATCACGGGAAAGAATACTAGAGCTCTAACGAATGTTCAAAATTCGAGAACGAAATTTTCAACCGACCAAAAGTCACCAAAAGTTCCGTCGAGATTTGTCTTGCCAACTAGCTCTCCAGCGCGCCGGAATTACTGGGCGCCGGCGGTAAACCGTCAACCTTGGTTACCGCCGGGAGACTCGTAGAGCTTCCTATCTCGACTTAAGTTTTGAAAACGGACAGCACTTACCAATATTCCGACAATAAATATTTTTCGATCTCTGAATGCGACAGGCAGACGCGTCTGATGTCTGCAGATCGACTCCTGTCATTACCAGCCCTGCAGCCCCCCTACAGCCCGAGTTATCTCCAGAACACCTCTCAGAGCACTTCTCAAGATGACTCGACCAATACGAATAGTTTCGCGATTCTAGATCGGGCAGCAGATCGACTTCAGAGCTCTGGATTCTACAGAAAAACGCAACAGATGATTCTGGATCGGTTTCTGTAAATATCAGCTCTGTAGCTGTCCTACAGCTCGAGTTAAATACAGAGAACCGAGAGTTCCTCTCAAAATGACTCGAATAATACGAATAGGTTTTGGAGACCTAGCTCGGCTAACAGACCGAGTTCAGACCTCTCGATTCAAGAGATGAACGCGCCTAATCATTCTACATCGATTAGCTGTGCTTACCAGCTCTGTAGCCGTCCTGAAGCTCGAGTTATGTTCAGAAAACGGTTAGCGCGTATCAAGATAACTCAAAACGGCCGATCCCGCCACAGTGCTTTTCGATAGTAATATTCACCCGATCGAGCTGAGATCAAGATGGCGAGCGGGAATAAGATCGAATATCACGGGAAAAAATACTAGAGCTCAAACGAATTGTTGAATTTCGAGAACGAAATTTTCAACTGACCAAAAGTCATCAAAAGTTCTGTCGAGATTTTTCTTGCCAACTAGCTCTCCAGCGCGCCCGAATTACTCTTAGCTTCCAGCAACTGGCGCCGGCGATGAACCGTCAACCTGGTCACCGCCGGGAGCCTCGTAGAGCTCCTTCCACGCGCGAGAGTGCTTAGAATCGACAGAGAGAGCTTCTAGAAGCATTTCGCGAAAAAGGCAAAATTGATTTTTTTCATGTCAATATGAAGTTAGTTCCGCCAAGTGTTTTGATAGTAAATGTGCGCCTACAGAGCTCATATTAAGACTGGGATCCGGCGGTAAACCGTCAACCTTGGTTACCGCCGGGGGACTCGTAGAGCTTCCTAGCTCGACTTAAGTTGAGAAAACCGGCAGCACCTACCAACATTCGAACTTATAGTGAATATTTCTGGACCTCTGAATGCGACAGGCGGACGCGTCTGATGTCTGCGAATCTACTCCTGTCATTACCACCCCTGCAGCCCCCCTACAGCCCGAGTTAGTGCAGAAAACCGACAGCACCTCTCAGGATGACTCGAATAATACAGTAGTTTTGCATACCAAATTCGGGCAGCAGACCGACTTCCGAGCTCTGGATTCGACGGGCAGACGCGCTTCACGTCTTCAAATCGATTCCTGTGACCACCAGCACAGTAGCCGCCCTGAGCGCGAGTTTAGTCAAGAAAACCGAGAGCACTTCTCAAGATGACTCGACCAATACGAATAGGTTCGCGATTCTAGATCGGGCAGCAGACCGAGTTCAGAGCTCTGGATACGACACAGAAACGCAACTGATGATTCTAAATCGGTGTCTGTAAATACCAGCTATGTAGCTGTCCTACAGCTCGAGTTAAGTACAGAAAACCGAGAGTTCCTGTCAAAATGACTCGAATAATACGAATAGGTTTTGGAGACCTAGCTCGGCTAACAGACCGAGTTCAGACCTCTCGATTCAAGAGATGAACGCGCCTAATCATTCTACATCGATTAGCTGTGCTTACCAGCTCTGTAGCTGTCATAAAGCTCGAGTTATGTTCCGAAAACCGTCAGCGCGTATCAAGATGACGCGAAACGGCCGATCCCGCCAGAGTGCTTTTCGATAGTAATATTCACCCGATCGAGCTGAGATCAAGATGGCGAGCGGGAATACGATCGAATATCACGGGAACAAATACTAGAGCTCTAACGAATGTTCAAATTTCGAGAACAAAATTTTCAACCGACCAAAAGTCAGCAAACGTTCCGTCGAGATTTTTCTTCCCAACTAGCTGTCCAGCGCGCCGGAATTACTCTTAAGCTTCCAGCATTTACTTGCTAAGGGAAGCTCTACGAGTTACGCAGAGGCCCTCATAATCAATCGTTCACAGGTGCGAAAAATCTGCTTTCTCAAAATGAATTGTCAATTATCTTTCAAATCTTAGCAAAACCGACCCAAAGTTGTCACATTGTCTCTTCTGGTCGGGTCGGCCAACTAGCTCCACCCCGCGCCGAATTCCTCTAGCTCATCGATGCCGAAGAGCTCTACGAGGTATAACTGGGAGCCGGCGGTAAACCGTCAACCAGGTTACCGCCGGGAGCCTCGTAGAGCTCTTTGCACGCGCATCAGTGCTCAGAATACAAGAGGAAAGCATTTTCTGCATATAAGCTTAAAACTGGACGAATGCATTTGTTGGTTTTATACGAAGTCGGTTCCCCTACTTCTTTTGGTAGTAACACTGCAGCCACAGACCTGAATATTTGACAGGCAGACGCGACATAACCTGCTGAATCCAACGGTGCGAATCAGAGCTGTGTAGCTCGCTACGATACGATGTTCATCTTGAACAATCCATCCCGACGGCTGGCCCGCCAAGCGATTTGACAGTAGCACTTCAGCTACGGACCTGAGAATTTCACAAGCAGACTCGACATAGACCGCTACAGGTGCGAAAAAAAAATGGTTCTCAAAACGAATGGTCAAACCTTCACGTTGTCCGCCCGGGCCGGGTGGGCCAACAAGCTCCACTCCGCGCCAGAACTCCTCTAGCTCATCGATGCCGAAAGAGCTCTACGAAGTACTAGCTCCACCCCGCGCCGGAATTCCTCTACCTCATCGACGCCGGAAGAGCTCTACGAAGTACTGGGAGCCGGCGGTAAACCATCATCCATGTTACCGCCAGAACCATCGTCGAGCTCTTAACACGCGAATAATTGATCCTACCACGCAGACAAAGCTTCGTGATATCAGCTTGAAATCTCGCATCGTGCATTGTTCGGTGTTATACAAAGTCGTTTCCCTCACGTCTGTGGAGAATAATTCTGCAGCTACATACCTGAGAATTTCACAGGCAGACGCGGCAAAACCCACTACACGTGAAAAAAATACTGGTTCTCAACACGAATGGTCACATCTCCCACAATCTTCAAAAAAAAAAAAAAAAAAAAAAAAAAAAAAAAAAAAAAAAAAAAAAAAAAAAAACAGGACACCATGCCCGCCCGGGCCGGGGGGCCAACTAGCTCCACCCCGCGCCGGAATTCCACTAGCTCATCGATGCCGACTCTACGAGGCACTAGCTCCACCACCGTACTTCTAAAATTTGAAGACCGCAAATAATCTTGCAGTCGCAGTTCTGGGGCCAGATGGGAGCCGGCGGCAAACCAAACCAGGTTTTTTGCGTCTTTGCTGGGACCGTCTTGGCCACTAAGGCCAGGTCCAACAAAGTATCAGGCGAAACAGAGCCTCTTATTTATCACGCAAGCAGTCAGCTCTTATACCACAAAGCGAAGCTGAAGGAATAAAGAGAATCACATGCCGCAATGACACAATCAAACGCAAAGCACACAAAGACAAACGAATGAGTCAGTGAACAGCGAGGCTGTTGGAATAAACAAGAACACAGAAAAAGAAGAAACAATGTGTGACTTATCATTGCGAATGATCAAAGAAGGTCTGCACTGCCTGTGGGAGCACATCGCATATGCGCTCCGCCGCTGATAGTTCCGTATCTGTAACAGTGGCGCTTGGTGGCAGACACCAAGCCGCAAGATACACATCCTTGAAAACGATGTCGGTCCGCGAGAAGATATATTTGTTTCGCAGACCAATCTGTATCCACACACCACAGGCACTTCCGCGGCTACAAATGCCCCCATCAAAGCCGGCTTTGATAAGGCAAGGAGTATAACACTGAGATTCAAAATCGCTGAGGTAAACGAAATCGGCGCACACGTGGCCCTGACGGGCCTGATGGGTCAGCAAGTCAGCTCTCTGGTTCCATTCCCGAAAAGAATGAAAGAAGAAGTCACGGCCAGCCTCTGGAGGCCTCACCGAGTATGTTTCCTGCATCTCGTCCAACTTATTAATCAGAGTATCCACCCTTTTCTGATATACCTGAGCTAATACTTTCCATTTCCCGCAGAGCCAGTTAATCACAAGCAGTGAGTCCCCCTGGATATCCAGTGGCATCCCATCCGTATCGAGGTCCCACTGTGTACAACGCATGTTATGCAACGCAATGCGATTGCTGAGACGATCCCTATATGCTGGTGTATCCTCCCGATCCTGACCAATATGAACCCCTCCATCCTCATCCAAGTTCAAGAACACAGGCACCCCTGAGGACGCCAAACCTTTGCACTTCTTTTGGAAATACTTCAACATAGTACTAGAACAAACATTAGCAGCGAAATCCATGAAATGTTCAAAACTTCCAGCAAAGAACTCCCACCAGGATAAACCATAAAACGATTCCAATGAATAGTACCACGGACGAAGTCCTACACTCTCCTGTCCCCCCCGATGTCGCTTCATTGAGCTGGCCTCCTGCCAATTCCCCCAACATCTGAGAGCCTCGCTTGAATCTGTCCTCATTCTATCCCACAGTCGGCCAAACGCCAGGCACGAGAAACGAGAATCTCTCCAAGCTCTTGTCGAGTTTGCCTCCAGCGCCTCCCGATCTGTGATCAACCTATGGACAAAATCATGAATGTCGATTGCCCACATCCAGTGCACTCTGAGAAACTTCTGTACAATACCCGCATAGTGTGCATCATGAGATTTTTGTCTCGCACGTTCATACCTCCTCGTATTCCATTCCTGCTAACTTTCCCCTTCCCTCCGTATACAGCGAGACACTACAGCCAGGCACTTACCCTCAAAGATATGAAGGGCACTCAATGAACTAGAGTCGACCGTACATCCTTCCGCCGCGTAGAGTACAATACTCTGAACCCTCTGTGCATACCTCTCAGATTTATCTTTCAACGGGATGGCCGCGGAGCGGAAGAAGGTCGCCTGCCCCCAGAAAGCCCTGCGAGCAGAGTCAATACTAGCGTCCAAATCTGGATGTTCATTCACATGTAGTTCAGAACAAATATGCGTCCCGAGCACCTCCATCTCCGTCGCCCTTCTAAATCGATACACCCCCGACTCCTCCGACCCCATCGAGAGAACAAGATCAGCAGTGCGTGGTATTTCCCCTTCCGCATCTCGCGGAGAATCAACCCCTAACACCATGTACAATAGACTCGACTCTTTCCATTTCATGCCATAGTCATGTAACTGTGTAGTTAGACCGTATAACATGCGCGTGAGTTCCTCCCGACTCCGAGCCAGTACATAACAGTTGTCCGCCCAAAGGAAGTGATTAATAATCGAAACACAGCTAGTCGAGCCAGTCGCAAACTCAATACGATAACCTAGTCCTAGTACGTCCCATTCTCGAATCGTGGAGCCCCACATAGCAGCAACAATAAGGTTGAAAGCCAACGGGCCCTCAGACCCTCCCGTCCGAATACATTTGTCCCACCTTACCTCCACCACCTCAATCCCATCATAATAGACAGTGCCTACACATTCGCACAAGGGGTTAAGTAGAGCATACTGTAGGTATAGGGGCACACTCGCATGATCCAACCCGCGCCTGACATTGGCCACCGTGCAGTGATCGAACGCCTGGAGGACATCAGCGTTCGCCAAGTGTGCCGTTTCCCCTTTTCCCCATTGTGCAGCATGTTGATCTATGTGTTTGATGCTAGCCGCGATTTCGTGTGTACGACGATGTTCCTGGAAACCATACAACCCAATATGACGAAACACTCCGTTTCTTTCAATATGGCCCTCAACCAGGAGAACAATACAGGAACTGAACCATCTCGAAACAGCATTCTGCATACACAGCAAACGACCGTCTTTTAACTTAGTATTCCCTGGAGATTTTGGCATAAAAGAGACGAGAATCTCACGCCACGACTGAGGATACGGAATCGTGAGCTTGATGATTTTATCGAACAACTTCTGAATCGTTCTGAGAGCACACCACGGCAAGCTCCTTAGAATCTCGCACGGTATCCCGTCTGGCCCAGTAGCCCTCTGGGTCTTCAGCCGAGCACGTGCTCTGAGAAGAAGCGCCATACTAATTCCCACAACTGATGTGGATCGTACTTCATGCACAGCCCTCATCCTGATCTCCTCCATCATACTGTTGGTGGAATTGCGTACCTCCTCGGACGGCACCTTGAAACGAACGAACTTGTCGAGCTCCTCCTTCCACTCCACTCGGTCCTCCGTCTCCCTCCCATCCACCACTAAATGTTTGATAGTATATCTGACCTTACGCTTTGTCGGGGGGCATCTGCACATAATCATATCACGTCGATAACTTCTGCGTAGACGATTGGTCTCATTCTTTAACCTCCTCAACCTCTCCACATCCTCCTTCGGACACATCTTAACCTCCTCCTCGGCTCTTGTGAGCTGCACCGGCCTGGACGGCTCTCTCGGTCTTCTCGCACCCGTGGTGGAGTAGTCCACCGTCGGTGATAAGTACGCCTCCAGCATAGTACTCTGCAGACACTGTGGACAGGTCACAGACGGACACCTTGAACGAGCGAAGGCAGCACCGCCTAGATTCAAATCCACATGCTGTCGAGCCCGATGCTCATCAGCCCAAGTCGAACACTTGTATCCGACCAGGGACGGCCTAGACGTCTGACCAGGCTGGGGGTCAGGGCGACGAACAATCACATTCCCAGGGTCAGTGAAACTCGCCGTGATGATTGCGTGATCGGATCATCTACTGAACTGCTTCTTCCCACCCCTCTTGAAACACCACTTCACCTCCAGATCCGAGAACTCCCAACGATTCGGTTTTTTTGCGTCTTTGCTGGGACCGTCTTGGCCACTAAGGCCAGGTCCAACAAAGTATCAGGCGAAACAGAGCCTCTTATTCATCACGCAAGCAGTCCGCTCTTATACCACACAGCGAAGCTGAAGGAATGAAGAGAAACGCATGCCGCAATGACACAATCAAACGCAAAGCACACAAAGAAATGAGTCAGTGAACAGCGAAGCTGTTGGAATAAACAAGAACACAGATAAAGAAGAAACAATGTGTGACTTATCCCTGCGAATGATCAAAGAAGGTCTGCACTACCTGTGTGAGCACATAGCATACGCGCTCCGCCGCTGATAGTTCCGTATCTGTAACAGTGGCGCTTGGTGGCAGACACCAAGCATCAAGATACACATCCTTGAAAATGATGTCGGTCCGCGAGAAGTTATATTTGTTTCGCAGACCAATCTGTATCCACACACACCACAGGCACTTCCGCGGCTACAAAAGCCCCCATCAAAGCTGGCTTTGATAAGGCAAGGATAATGTTACGACGTGAGAGCCAGGAGACCTGGCCAAGAACTGAACATGCACACACTGAATTCTTAGAGCACAAACAAAAGAGACTATGCAATCACAATCAACAATCCAATACAATAATTACGGAATGAAAAGAAGCACTCGAAGAATACGAAAATCTACCACAGAGGCCAAACCTGAGATTTACACCTTCGTTCACAGTCCGTCAACGTCCTACCGAACCTATACACTTCGTCAAACACGATGTTGGCGCCTTTAGAGCTCTTAGCAGGCTTGGCACTGCTATGATATCGTTGGCCTTTGCCTCTGCCTTTGCGGTGCCCTCGTACATCCCCTTTTCCATCAGAACGCTTGGAATCCGGAGGAACAGCTTGGAACTCCTCCTCCGACTGACGTACTGTCTGTGTCGTAACGGCCGCCTCCTCCTTGGGTAGCACAGTCAGGCAAGCATCATCCGTCTGCACTCCTGAGTCAACAAGAGAACGACAAGAAAGAGTCTCCGAGATAGTCGGAACGGTAGCCTCCACCTCCTCCTCCGCCAAGCGTGTATCAACCGTCTGCACTCCAACATCAACCAGCGATTCAGAAGCCTGCACTCCAATACCTACATCAACCAGCGATTCAGAAGCCTGCATACGGCAAGAAAGATTCTCCGAAACAGTCGTAATGTCAGCCTCCTCCTCCTCCAAACTGCGTTTAACAACAGGTGGATCGCGCAACAAGAGATAATCTAGAACCAAATCGGCAGTCGCCCGTTCCAGCCCTGGTGGTGGGAGATACGTAGGTGGCACCAAACCATCCAGAGGCAAACGAATAGGTAAATGCACACAGTATCCGTTTTGAACAGCCAGCGCCCGACGCATGATGCGAGCACTTGCACTCCGTACGTGTGGCATAGCGAAAGATTGCAGAGACTGCCTCGGAAGCCCCAGCAAAACAAATCAAATGAAGACCACTCAAGGCGATCAAACGTGTCAAATGAATGGCAGTGCAATATCACTCTAGGCGACAAACGTGTGAAACAAATCAATTGCAGACCACTCAAGGCGATCAAACGTGTCAAAAGAATGGCAGTGCAATATCACTCTAGGCGACAAACGTGTGACTCCCTGACGCGCACTCGATCCCACTGGAGGTTACCCAGGCAGAGGGGATCAAATGTCACGCGCCTTGAGCCGAGATTTTCTTGAGCCGGTAGCCTCCACCTCCTCCTCCGCCAAGCGTGTATCAACCGTCTGCACTCCAACATCAACCAGCGATTCAGAAGCCTGCACTCCAATACCTACATCAACCAGCGACTCAGAAGCCTGCATACGGCAAGAAAGATTCTCCGAAACAGTCGTAATGTCAGCCTCCTCCTCCTCCAAACTGCGTTTCACAACAGGTGGATCGCGCAACAAGAGATAATCTAGAACCAAATCGGCCGTCGCCCGCTCCAGCCCTGGTGGTGGGAGACACGTAGGTGGCACCAAACCATCCAAAGACAAACGAATAGGTAAATGCACACAGTATCCGTTTTGAAGAGCCAGCGCCCGACGCATGATGCGAGCACTTGCACTCCGTACGTGTGGCATAGCGAAAGATTGCAGAGTCTGCCTCGGAAGCCCCAGCAAAACAAATCAATTGAAGACCACACAAGGCGATCAAACGTGTCAAATGAATGGCAGTGCAATATCACTCTAGGCGACAAACGTGTGAAACAAATCAATTGAAGACCACTCAAGGCGATCAAACGTGTCAAAAGAATGGCAGTGCAATATCACTCTAGGCGACAAACGTGTGACTCCCTGACGCGCACTCGATCCCACTGGAGGTTACCCAGGCAGAGGGGATCAAATGTCACGCGTCTTGAGCCGAGACCTTGAGCCGGTAACGATCAGGTTACCGCCGGGGCCCTAGTAGAACTCTTAACACGCAAATCAGTACTCAGACTACGAGGAGAGAGAGAGTTCTCGAACGTCAGCTTGAAACCTCGAGAAATGTATTTCGGGTTTAATACGACGTCGGTTCCTCCACGTCTTTTGACAGCAATGGAAGCCGGCGGTAAACCGTCCACCAGAATACCGCCGGGACCCTCGTAGAGCTCTTGACACGCGAAGTACCCAGAATACGACGAGAAAGCTCCCTTGAATATCATCTAAAAACTAGAACATATATATGTGTAAATATATATATGTTCGGTTTTATACGAAGTTGGTTCCGCCGAGTGATTTCATAGTAGCACTACAGCTAGGAGCCTGAGAACTTGACAGGCCGACGCGCCAGAATCTACTACAAGTGCAAGAATACTGGAGCCGTGTAGCTTGCTTCCTGCTTGAGAAAAGTTCACGAAACCCTTTATCATGTGGGAAAATGCATCCTGACGGCCGACGGTTCCGCCTAATGTTCGAGAGCTGCGCTGCAGCTACAGCCCTGAGACTTTCACCATCAAACGACATGAACGACTACAAGGAATATAAATCTGATCTTCCAAAACGAACGGCCAAATCTCTCAAAACCTCCGAAAAACCGACCCCAGGTTGACACATTGTCCGCCCTGGCCGGGCGGGCCAACTAGCTCCAACCCGCGCCGGACTTCCTCTAGCTCATCGATGCCGAAGAGCCCCACGAGGTATATTGCAGCTACAGACCTGAGAACTCAACAGATAGACGCGGCAGAACCCACTACACATGAAAAAATTACTGGCTCTCAAAAAGAATGGTCACATCTCTCAATCTGCGAAACACCGACCCCTGGTTGCCACATTGCCCGCCCGGGCCGGGTGGGCCAACTGGGAGCCGGCAGTAAGCCGTCAACCAGGTTACCGCTGGAACCCTCGTGGAGCTCTTGACACGCAAAGTATTGCTCAGTATACGACGAGAAAGCTTCCTTGAATATCAGCTTAGAAACTCGAGAAATTTATTCGTTCGGTTTTATACAAAGTTGGTTCCTCCACATCTTTTGGCAATAATACTTGGATCACAGTGTGTTTTCGCAAGTAGATCATTGGGATATATAATGATATAACATGATTGTATACACACTGCATGCAGGTTGTATGTTGTGCAAACATTATACATGATACCAAACCAACATCGCGCAAACGCTAACACATACGTGTGGATTCTAAACGGGCGATGCGTTTGTCACTGCAAGAACCTGTTAAAGTTTAGTTGGGCAACCTGCTTCGCGATGATAACCTGCACTTTCTCAGATGGTTGCGAATATGATACATTGTGGATACGACCCCCGCTATCCACATTGCGAACCAGGTTCTGTAAATAGGTTAGCGGCGTTCCCAAACCGTTTGTTTTCAGAGGCCGTGACATGATAATTTCTGGGTGTGTCTTGGGATTTCGGGATGAATCCAACGATTTTGGGCTCAAAACCTGTCGCGTGGCGCCTCTTTCATACAACTGCTTCGCATCACGCGACCCCCGTGTGGACAGCAAGCTACTGTTGACGAGATGGCGGTCGCTTCTTCTGATCCGCCAGATTTTGGACTGGAGCCTTCGATGTTGAAGGAGTTGGAGGCGATTGCTCCGCATATCAAAAAGCGGGCGGAGGACTTGGTGGACGTTCACGTGGGCCAAAAACAGAAGAGGTTCGGTAGGGAAACGGACCTTGGACTCACGCACTGGCTCACTCTCCACAATCACTTGCGCGATATGGGGCTGCATTGCGTAAGTGGTGGTGGAGAGACAGCCAAGGCGTGGATTCGGGCTTGCTTCCCCCGAGGGCGGAGGTCGACCACATCTTGTCTCAGCTGGAGTCGGCGGGCTTGGCATATCGCGAGCAGAACGTCATGGTCGACAGGTTCGCGCCGCACCCATCGAACAGGAACACTCAGGGACCCGACCCGCTCAACGTACAGACTCTCTTGTCCAAGATGCTCCGAGATGGGTTTTCGCACGCCTTGACCACGGACGCCACGGCATTCGAGGTCAGTCCGAACCGCGACACTTTTTCCAAGCAGATGGAATTCCAGAGCATCTTGGAGTCGAACAGTAACGGTTTGATCGCCAAGGTCAGCAGGCAGGACGTCAGGTTTCTTACAGTGGCAGGGTCTCACACAGTTGCTAGTATCAGGGCCGTGGCCCATCAGGTGAAAGCGTCGGCGGTGTTGGAGCCAGTTTCAACAGAGGATGGCCACATCTCGAAGGACAAGGTTGCGTCGGAATGTCAGAGTTTCTCAGATCCCTTGCAGAACGGGATGTCCTTCAGAATGGCATGGCCCTGGCCTACCAGCCATGATCGCTGATGCCATGAACAAGGTACACGACACGTTCCAGGAGAACACCCCCGCGCAGACGTTGAAGGGCATGTTCTCGAGGGCCCAGATGAACATGAAGTTGTACGATGGAGACGCGAAGTGGGATCTTATCGCTGCAGACTTGGAGCGCGATTCGCCGAGTTACGCAGGCCAGGGGAAGGCGATGTGCGATTTCATCAGGAATTGGGCAGGCGGCGCTGACGGGCAGTTCTTGGACGAGTTGTGAGATTTTTCCTGTTCCTTGTCATACCGCAGGTTTGTTGGCGGTGTCACCTGGAAACTACTTGCAGGCGCGGGGTTCTCGCAAGGCCCTCGCTGCGTCCTGGCCATGGCGAAAGCCGCGCTGACTGCGCCAGATACGTCTGCGCAACGGGGCGAGTCTCGTCTTTTCAACTCTGCCGACGTTGATTCCATCAAGGGCGCCAAGAAGGTCCAATGCATCGAGGCGGAGGCAATGTTCAAGTGCGCGAGGGAGTTCGTGCTTCCGCTGGGGGGCACCCCGAAGTCTGCGAAGATCAAGTTGCTCGGAGACCTCGAAATCAGGACAGTGATGACAATCCATGGGAAGAAAAGTCGCAGTCACAAGTCCTTCGAGAACGTCAGCGCCACTCGCCAAGAATTTCTCAAGGACTTGTACGAGCTCGACCCTTCTACCAAGTCTTTGACACCACCATGGGCGTTCGAGGGCCACGTGAGCAGCAGCAGCAACAACGCACCTCAGCTCAGGGAGTTCACCGAGAAGGGGCTCAGCTTGCGCGAGATCCAGGCCATGGGCTGCCAGGAGGGCTCCACCGTCGAGCTGAAGGGGGGGCGTATTCATCCGAGTGGCGTCCGCTACCACGTCATTAAAGAGATGGGCGATGGCCACGTGTTCCTGGACCACGGCATGAAGGACGTCGGGTGGTTGATGATCCCATTCGGCCAGCTCGCAGACGAGTGGCAGGCGGCCCGCTTTGCTGATGCTTCGCCTCCATCGCTGTGCATCGCCCGTTTGGTTTTCAGTTGCGCGAGTGCGATCGCAGTCAAACGTGCGCGTGCGTGCTCAGGTTTACGTGCGAGCTCATGTGACGTTGTATGTGTTTGCGCCGCGGTGCATGCATATGCGTAAGTAATACGCACGAAGACGGGGGGGATATGGAGGAGGAGAATGAGGAGTGGGAGGAGGAGGAGGAGGAGGAGGAGGAGAGGGGAAAGGAGAAGGAGCAGGGCAATGGGGAGAAAGAGGAGAGACGGAGCAGGAGGAGGAGAAGCGCAGGGAGAGCAGGAGGAGTAGGAAGAGGAGGAGGAGGAAGAAGTGGAGGGGCAGGAGGAAGACCCTCCGCTACGCCCAGTCCACCGTTCGTTTCGTCGTCGCGCTGCTCCTCGCTCTCAGCCGTCGCTTTCCTCGCCCCTCCCCATCCTTCCAACGAAGTCCGCCGCCGCCGCAGGTGGCCGTGAGCAACCAGGTCCTATCCCTGAAGATGAGCTCGGTCGATCCCGAGGCCATCCGCGCTGCGCCCCAGGGAGGGTGAGCAAGGGGGGGATGAGGATCAGGAGGAGGGAGGAGAGGCAGAGGGAGAAGGCGGAGGCGAATGAGGTGGAGGGGGGAGGAGGAGGAAAAGGGAAGGGAGGAAGATGAGGACGCGACCCCACCCTCCTTCCCCCCCCCCCCCCCCCCCCCCCCCCCCCCCTCCCCAACCTCCCCAACTTCCCCTCGCCCCCTCTCCTCTGGCGCCCGCGGGGTGAGGCGTCAGCGGTTTGCCGTGGCAAATCGGCTTGTCGCCTCCGTGACCTTCCTTTCCCCCCCTTCCCCCCTCTCCCCCCCCCTCCTTTCCCTCCTCCTCCCTCCGTATGTAGGCCGAAATCGAACCTCCTCCTCCCTCCTTTCCCTCCTCCCCTCCTTTACATCCTCCTCCCTCCTTTCCCTCCTCCTCCCTCCTCCCCCCTCCTCCTCCCTCCGCCCCCTCCTCCCCCCTCCTTCCCCTCCCCCCCCCCCCCCCCCCCCCTCCCTCCGTAAGTCGGAGTCGAATGATGAACAGGAGGCCGAGGGCGAGGAGAAGGAGAGGGAGGAGGGTGGAGATGAGAAGGATGGAGGAGGAAAAGCGGGAGCGGGGGGAGGAGACGGACGGGGAGAGGGAGGAGAGCGCCGAGGGAAGGCCGACATGCTGCGAAGGAGGAGGGGGTGGGAAGATGGGGAGGGGGAGGGGCAATGAGGTGAGGAGGAGGAGCATGAGGAGAAGGAGGGAGAGGCGAAGGTGGAGGGGGAAAAGGAGGTGGAGGAGGAGAAGGAGGAGGAGGAGGAGGAGGAAGGGGAGGATGAGGGCGGATGGCGATGCTGGTGATGATGATGATGAGGAGGAGGAGGAGGAGGGGGAGATGGAGCAGGAGGGCGAGGAGGGGGGGATGGAGAACGAGGAGAAGCAGGAGCAGGAGCAAGAGAATGCACGTGCATTGCAAAGCAAATCCCGCACCGCTTGCCAATCGAATGATGAACGAAGACGCGATGGGTGAGAGAAAGAGGGAGGTGAGAGGGAGGTGGGAGAAGCACGTTAGGAAGAAGGGGGGGAAATACAAAGAAGGAAGGGATAATAAGGGGACGTGCGCAAGAAACGAGGCAGTGAGAAGGTCACTAAGAGGGTGCGGGGAGGCAGGGCGGAGGGCGACACGATGTCTACAGGGGGAGAGGAGGGTGGGGAGAAGAACACGAAGTAAACCGTCGTTTTCGCGCCACCTAATCTGGGCGCGCCCGTTTTCTCTGAGGCCTACCTCGGAGCTTTTGGGGGGAAGGGGGAAAGGGGCACGGGGGGGTGCAAGACGCCCCGCGGTGTTGGATTTGCGCTGGCCCGAAAACCCCCCGCCACCCCCCATTCCCGCCTCTCAGCCGTGATCCTTCCTGGCCCTCCGCTCTGCCGATTCATTCGGGAAGCGCGGGGGAGGGGGGAGTGTTTTTTGAAGTGCCCGATCGGGGGACGGAACAAAGGCTTGCCGCTGGCGATCGCTTTGGAATTGCGCAGCATCGGGATTTGCACTTTGATGGCTATATCATCAGAAGACCCGCATTGCAGCTTCACGACGCAATCTTCGGTCCACCACTCCATGTTCGCTGCCGTCGAATCGTTCGCAGCGGGCTCAGCGACAAAGGGCACGGCAAAAGAGTTCGTCGAAATACCTAGGCAACACGATCTTGGGAACAATATACACTTTGAGCTTGACGGTCCCTTTCCCCAGTATGCTGGAAAGGCCCCTCACTCACCTCAAGGGCGTCCGAGGTGACCTTCTCGCCAGCTCTAACGTCGGCCGAGTTAAGTGCAGAAAACTGACAGCATCTCTGAAGATACTCGAACTGATAGCACCTCTGAAGATAATTCGAATAATACATGAAGATGACTCGAACAGCCGATCCCGCCGCAACGCTTTTTTGCATAAATATTTACCGATCGAGCTGAGGTTAAGATGGCGAACGGGAATAAGATCGAATATGGTCAGAAGAAATACTGGCGCCGGCTGAGAACCTCCAACCTGGTCCTCGTAGAGCTCCACAAGAGTGCTCAGAGTCGAAAGAGAGAGCTTCTAGAAGCATTTCTCGAAAATTGATTTTTTTTTCGTGCCAACATGAAGATAGTTCCGCCAAGTGATTTGATAGTAAAAGTGTAACTACAGAGCTCATATTAACACAGAGAGGCCCTCATGGTCGTTTACAGGGGCGAAGAATCTGCTTTCTCAAATCAAGTATCAAATTTCGATCAAAAAATTGCAAAACCACCCAAAATTGATCACTTTGTCCTTTCTGGCCGGGTCGAACACTAGCCCCACTCTGAGCTGGAATTCCTCTAGCTCATAGATGCCGAAGAGCTCTACGAGATACTGAAGTCCTAACGAATTGTTGGATTCCGAGAACAAAATTCTCAATCGACGGCGCCGGCGTTGAACCGTCAATGCGCGGAACCTCGTAGAGCTCCTTTGACGCAGTGCTCAAAGTCAAAAGAGAGAGCTGCTCGAAGCATTTCTCGAAAAAGCGAAAATTGTTTCTCTTTTTTTCTCGTGTCGACATAAAGATCGTTCCTCCAAGTGTTTTGATAGTAAAAGTGCGCCTGCAGAGCTTATACTAAGACAGAGAGGCCCTAATAGTCGTTTACAGGTGCGAAAAATCTTCTTTATCGAAACGAACTTTCAAATATCTTTCAAACTGGAACCGGCGGTAAACTGTCAACCTGGTTCGTTTGTTTGTTTGGACTCGCGTTCCCAGCTGAGTGCAGCTAGGCGAGGACCGGTCCCGCTCTTTACCGCCGGGAATCTCGTGGAGCTCTTTCCTTGCACAAAGATCGGGAACACATGGAGAAATCTTCTGGAGCGAGAAACAAAAAACTCGAAAAAACACGTTTTTGTTTTACTCGCCATAACCCACTACAGGTGCGAAAAATCTGCTTTCTCAAAATAAATTGTCAAATATGCTTTAATTTTTTGCAGAACCACCCAAAAGTTGTGATTTTTTTCCTTTCTGACCGGGTCGCCCAACTAGCTCCACCCCGCGCCGAAATTCCTCCAGCTGATCGATGCCGAAGAGCTCTACGTGGTTGATTTTCGCTCAGTTCCTGGAAGTCTACTCATGCAAAAATGCATCGAGAGAGCTGAGCTGCTGTCAGAGAGGAGTTTATATGCCAATACGACGCGCAAAATCTGCTGTCTCAACGAAAATTGTCAAATATATTTGAAATTTTTGCAAAATCATACAAAAGTTGTCACATTGTCCGCCTCGACCAGCTGGGCCAACTAGCTCCACCCCGCGCCAGAATTCCTCTAGCTCATCGCTGCCGAAGAGCTCTACGAGGCACTTGGTAGAGTCCAAAACCCGAAGAGAATAGAGACTCTTGGAAGACAGGAACTGGGCGCCGGCGGTAAACCGTCAACCTTTCTTACCGCCGGGGGACTCGTAGAGCTTCCTGACAGTATATAGTGTGGAAAAAAACTTGAAGAACGACTACTGTTTCAGCCCAAGCGATTTCAGACCTCTCAAGATAACTCTAACAAAAAACAAACAGCTTCGCAACCCAATTCGAGTATCAAACCGAGTTCGCCTGATAATTCTGGATGCGATAGGTGTGCTTACCAGCTCTGTGGCTGCCCTACAGCTCGAGTTAAGTACAAAATACCGACAGCGCGTGACAAGATGACTCGAAAGGGCCGTTCCCGCTGGGACGCTTTTTGGCAGTAAAAGGTACCCGATCGAGCTGAGATCAAGATGGCGAGCGGGAATAAGATCGAATATCACGGGAAAAAATACTAGAGCTCAAACGAATTGTTGAATTTTGAGAACAAAATTTTCAACCGACCGAAAGTCAGTAAAAGGTCCGTCGAGATTTTTCTTGCCAGTTAGCTCTCCAGCGCTCCAGAATTACTGGAACCGGCGGTAAACCGTCAACCAGATTACCGCCGGGCCCCTCGTAGAGCTCTTTTCTCGCACAGCGCTGCTCGGTACATATGCAGATAGAGTCCGGAAGAAGACCCAAAAAACTCGAAACATCGCGTTTTTATGTTTGTATCCAAACACGGTTTTGCCAAGTGTTTTGATAGTAATACTGCACCTACAAACCTGACGATTCACTAGCGAACGCAAAATAACCCACTACAGGTGCGAAAAATACCAGATCTCAAAACGAATGTTGAAATCTCTCACGAAGTTCGTCCAACGACCCAAAGCTCGCACTTGGTAGCGTCCAAAACCCGGAGAGCGAAGAGACTGGACGCCAGCGGTAAACCGTCAACCTTGGTTACCGCGGGGACACTCGTAGAGCTTCCAGCTCGACTGAAGTTCAGAACACCGAGCACCTACCAACATTCCGACTTATAGTGAATATTTTGTGACCTCTCAATGCGACAGGCGGACGCGTCTGATGTCTGCGAGTCGACTCCTGTCATTACCAGCCCTGCATCCCTCCTACTGCCCGAGTTGAGTGCAGAAAACTGACAGCACCTCTCAGGATAACTCGAACAATACACTAGTTCTGCAGACCTAATTCGGGCAGCAGACCGAGTTCCGAGCCCTGGATTCGAGAGGCAGGCGCGTCTGATGTCTTCAAATCGATTTCTGTGATCACCAGCACTGTAGCTCCTCAGCGCGAGTTGAATGAAGGAAACCGAGAGCACTTCTCAAGATGGTTCGACCAATACAAATAGTTTCGCGATTCTAGATCGGGCAGCAGACCGAGTTCAGAGCTCTGGATTCGACAGACAAACGCAACTGATGATTCTGAATCGGTTTCTGGAAATATCAGCTCTGTAGCTGTCCTAGAGCTCGAGTTAAGTACAAAAAAAAACGAGAGTTCCTGTCAAGATGACTCGAATAATACGAATAGGTTTGCAGACCTAGCTCGGCTAGCAGACCGAGTTCAGACCTCTGGATTCAACAGACGAACGCGCCTGATGATTCTGAATGCGATAGCTGTGCTTACCATCTCTGTAGCTGCCCTGAAGCTCGAGTTATGTTCAGAAAACCGTCAGCGCGTATCAAGATGACTCGAAACGGCCGATCCCGCCACAGTGCTTTTCGATAGTAATATTCACCCGATCGAGCTGAGATCAAGATGGCGAGCGGGAAGAAGATCGAATATCACGGGAAAAAATACTAGAGCTCTAACGAATGGTCAAATTTCGAGAACAAAATTTTCAACCGACCAAAAGTCACCAAAAGTTCCGTCGAGATTTTTCTTGCCAACTAGCTCTCCAGCGCTCCGGAACTGGCGCCGGCGGTGAACCGTCAACCTGGTCATCGCCGGGAACCTCGTAGAGCTCTTAGCACGCGTAAGAGTTCTGAGGATCAAAAGATAAGGCTTATGGAAGCATTTCTCAAAAAAAGATAAACTTTTTTTATGTCGACATGAAGTTCGTTCCGCCAAGTGTTTTGATAGAAAAAGGGCATGTAGAGAGCTCATATTCAGACGCAGAGGCCCTCATAGTCGTCTACAGGTGCGAAAAATCTGCTTTCTCAAAATAAATGGTCAAACATCTTCGAATTTTCGCAAAACCACCCAAAGGTTACCACATTGTCCGCCTCGGCCGGGTGGGCCATCTAGGCGCCGGCGGTAAACCGTCAACCTTTGTTACCGCCGGGGACTCGTAGAGTAGCGCGGTGAAAAACTCCAGAGAACGACTAGTTTTTTCAGCCCAAGCGATTTCAGACCTCTCAAGATGACTCTAAGAAAAAACAAATAGTTTCGCAATCCAGTTCGAGTATCAAACCGAATTCAGACCTCTGAATGCACTAGGCGGACGCGTCTGATGTCTGCAAATCGAGCCATGTGATTAACAGCCCTGCAGCCCCGCTGAAGACCGAGTTAAGTGCAGAAAACTGACATCATCTCTCAGGATGACTCGAATAATACAATAGTTTCGCAGATCTAAATCGAGCAGCAGACCGAGTTCCGAGCTCTAGACTCGACCGACGAACGCGCCTGATCTGTGCAAATCGATTTTTGTGACCCGCAGCACTGTGGCCCTCCCCCAGCACGAGTTCAGTGCAGCAAAATTAAAGCACGTTTTAAGATGATTCGGACAATACGAATAGTTTTGCGAACCTAGCTCGAGCAGCAGGCCGATTTTAGAGCTCTCGAATCAACAGACGAACGCGCCTGATGATTCCCGATCATTTTCTGTGACTATGAGCTCTGTAGCTGCCCTACAGCTCGCGTTAAGTACAGAAAACCGAGAGCGTCTGTCAAGATGACTCGAAAAATACGCATAGGTTTGCGGACCTAGCTCGGCTAGCAGACCGAATTCAGACCTCTAGATTCAACACGCGAACGCGCCTGATGATTCTGAATGCGATAGGTGTGCTTACCAGCTCTGTAGCTGCCCTACAGCTCGAGTTAAGTACAAAATACCGACAGCGCGTGACAAGATGACTGAAAACGGCCGATCCCGCCAGTGTGCTTTTCAGCAGCAAAAGGTACCCGATCAGGCTGAGATCAAGATGGCGAGCGGGAATAAGATCGAATATCACGGGAAAAAATACTAGCGCTCAAACGAATGTTCAAACTGGGCGCCGGCGGTAAACCGTCAACCTTTGTTACCGCCGGGGCACTCGTAGAGCTTCCTCACAGGATAAAGTGTAGAAAAAAACTTCAAAGAACGACTAGTTTTCAGCCTAAGCGATTTCAGACCTCTCAAGATGACTCTAACCAAAAAACAAACAGTTTCGCAACCCAGTTCGAGTATCGAACCGAGTTCAGACCTCTCAATGCGACAGGCGGGCGCGTCTAATGTCTGCGAATCCGCGCATGTGATTCCCAGCGCTGAAGCCCTACAGCCCGAGTTAAGTGCAGAAAACCGACAGTATCGACTCGAATAATAGAATAGTTCCGCGGACCTAGTTCGAGCAGAAAACCGAATTCGGAGCTCTGGAATCGACCAACAGACGCGCCTGATCTGTGGAAATAGATATCTGTGACTCGCAGCAATGTAGCCCTCCCACAGCACGAGTTCAGTGCAGAAAATTAAGAGCATGTCTCAAGATGATACGGACAATACGAATAGTTTCGCGAACCTAGCTCGGGCAGCAGGCCGAGTTCAGAGCTCTCGGTTCAATAGACGAACGCGACTGATGATTCCGCATCGATGTCTCTGACAAAGAGCTCTGGAGCTGCCCTACAGCTCGAGTTAAGTACAGATAATCGAGAGTGCCTCTCAAGATGACTCGAATGATACGAATAGGTTTGCAGACCTAGCTCGACTAGCAGACCGAGTTCAGACCTCTGGATTCAAGAGGCGAACGCGCCTGATAATTCTAAATGCGATAGGTGTGCTCACCAGCTTGCCCTGAGGCTCGAGTTAAGTACAAAATACCGACAACGCGTATCAAGATGACTCGAAACGGTCGATCCCGCCAGTGTGCTTTTTGGCAGTAAAAGGTACCTGATCGAGCTGAGATCAAGATGGCGAGCGGTAATAAGATCGAATATTACGGGAAAAAATACAAGAGTTCTGACGAATGTTCAGTTTTTTTTTTTCGAGCCAACTAGCTCTCCAGCGCGTCGGGATTACTCTTAAGCTTCCAGCAACTAGCTCCGGAGAACAAAATAATGAGCAAAAGTTGTCAAAAGTTCAGTTGTTTCTTCTCGAGCCAACTAGCTCTCCAGCGCTCCGGAATTACTCTATAGCTTCCAGCAATAACTTGCTAAGGGAAGCTCTACGAGTTACTAGCTCCCGCCGCGCAGAACTGGCGCCGGCGGTGGACCGTCAAACGAGAGGGCTTCTCGAAGCATTTCTCAGAAAAGAGAAAACATCATTTTTTTCATGTCGACATAAAGTTATGTCTCCAAGTGTTTTCATAGTAAGAGTGCATGTAGAGAGCTCATATTGAGACGTTGAGGCCATCATAGTTGTCTACAGGTGCGAAAAATCTGCTTTCTCAAAATAAATGGTCAAATATCTTTCAAAAAATCGCAAAACCACCCAAAAGTTGTCACATTGTCCGCCTCGGCTGGGTGGGCCAACTAGCTCACCCCGCGCCGGAATTCCTCTAGCTCATCGATGCCGAAGAGCTCTACGAGGTATTCCTCTAGCTCATCGACTGGGCGCCGGCGGTAAACCGTCAACATTGGTTACCGCCGGGAGACTCGTACAGAAGCTCGACTTAAGTTGAGAAAACCAACAGCACCCACCAACATTCTGACTCATTGTGAATATGTTTTGAGCTCTGAATGCGACAAGCGCACGCGTCTCATGAATGCGAATCGACTCCTGTCACAGCCTCGGAGCCTCCCTACAGCCCGAGGTGAGTGCAGAGAACTGACAGCATCTCCCGGGATGGCTCGAACAATACAGTAGTTTCGCGAACCTAGTTCGGGCAGCAGACCGATTTCCGAGCTAGATTCGACAGGCGGACGCGCATGATCTCTTGAAATCGATTCATAACCAGGACTGTAGCCCCCTCTCAGCGCAAGATGAGTGAAGAAAACTGAGAGCACTTCTCAAGATGACTCCAGTAATACGAATAATTTCGCGATTCTAGATCGGGCAGAAGGCCGAGTTCAGAGCTCTGGATTCGACAGACAAACGCAAATGACGATTCTGAATCAGTTTCTGTAAATATCAGCTCTGTAGCTGTCTCACAGCTCGAGTTAAGTGCATAAAACCGAGAGTTTATGTCAAGATGACTCGAATAATACGAATAGGCTTGTGGACCTAGCTCGGCTCACAGACCGAGTTCAGGCCTCTGGATTCAATGGGCGAACGCGCCTAATCATTCTGCATCGATTAGCTGTCCTTACGAGCTCTGTAGATGTTCTAAAGCTCGAGTTATGTTGATAAAACAGTCAGCGCGTATCAAGATGTCCCGAAACGGCCGATCCCGGAATTACTCTTAAGCCCCAGCAACTAGCTTAGGGAAACTCTACGAGTCACTTGTAAGCGTCCCAAACCCGGATAGCGAGGCAAGGCGCGAAGCGCAGAGCGCTCCAAAGCGCCGCACGGCGACCTCTGCCGGGCCGGCTGGAACGATGCGTGGGACGCTGGAAACCTCGAAACGCTAGGAAGCCACGCTCCCGGACCCGCTGCAACCTCGCTGCGAGGAACGTGGATCGCCGTGAAAGAGCTCCTGGCGGCCACACCGTCCGGCTTCTTCTCTGGAACCCTTAGCTCTCCAAGGAGCTATGCGGGAATAACGAAGAGCTCTGCGAGGTTTTACTCTAGAGCTTCCAGCAACTGGGCGCCGGCGGTAAACCGTCAACCTTTCTTACCGCCGGAGGACTCGTAGAGCTTCCTGACAATATATTATGTGGAAAAAAATTTCAGAGAACGACTAGTTTTGCAGGCCAAGCGATTATAGACCTCTCAGGATGACTCTAACAAAACAAACGAACAGTTTTCCAATCGAGCTCGAGTATGAAACCGAGTTCAGACCTCTGAATGCGACAGGCGGACGCGTTTGATGTCTGCGGATCGATCCCTGTGATTACCAGCTCTGCAGCCCCCCATACAGCCTGAGTTAAGTGCAGAAAACCGAGAGTACCTCTGAGGAGGACTCGAATAATACAACAGTTTCGCGGATCTCGTTCGAGCAGCAGACCGAGTTCCGAGCTCTCGGTTCGACGAACGGACGCGCCTGATGTCTCGAAATCGATTCCTGTGACCAGCAGCACTGTAACCCTCCCCAGCACGATTTAAGTACAGAAAACCGAGAGCACTTCTCAAGATGACTCGAACAATACCAATAGGTTCGCGAACCTAGCTCGGGGAGCAGGCCGAGTTCAGAGCTCTTGATTCAACAGACGAACGTGCCTGAATATTCTCAATCGATTTCTGCGATTATCAGCTCTGTGGCTGCCCTACAGATCGAGTTCAGTACGAAAAACCGAGAGCGTCTGTTACCAATAATACGAATAGGTTTAGTTCAGACCTCTGGATTCAACAGGCGAACGCGCCTGATCATTCTGAATGCATTAGCTCTGCTGACCAGCTCTGTAGTTGTCCTGAAGCTCGAGTTATCTTGAGAAAACCGACAGCGCGTATCAAGATGACTCGAAACGGCCGTTCCCGCCCGTGCGCTTTTTGGCTTTCAAAGTCACCCCATCGAGCTGAGATCAAGATGGCGAGCGGGAATAAAATCAAATATCATGGGAAAAAATACTAGAGCTCTAACGAATGTTCAAATTTTGAGAACAAAATATTCAACCGACCAAAAGTCAGCAAAAGGTCCGTCGAGATTTTTCTTGCCAACTAGCTATCCAGCTCCCCGGAATTACTGGGCGCCGGCGGTAAACCGTCAACCTTTCTTCCCGCCGGGGGACTCGTAGAGCTTCCTGACAGTATATAGAATGGGAAATAATCCAGAGAACGACTAGTTTCCATGACTCTAACAAAAAAACAAACAGTTTCGCAATCCAGTTCGAGTATCAGACCGAGTTCAGACCTCGCAATGCGACAGGCGGACGCGTCTGATGTCTGCGAATCGACTCATGTGATTACCAGCCCTGCAGCCCCCCGACAGCCCGAGTTAAGTGCAGAAAACCGAGAGCATCTCTCAGAATGACTCGAATAATACAATAGTTTCGCGAATCTGTTTCGAGCAGCAAATCAAGTTCTGAGCTTTCGAATCGTCCAACGAACGCGTCTGATGTGTGCAAATCGATTTCTATGACCCGCAGCACTGTAGCCCTCCCCCAGCACGAGTTGAGTGCAGAAAATTGAGAGCACGTTGCACGATGATTCGGAGAATACGAATAGTTTCGCGAAGCTAGCTCGGGCAGCAGGCCGAGTTCAGAGCTCTCGATACAACAGACAAACGCGCCCGATGATTCCCAATCGATTTATGTGACTATAGGCTCTGTAACTGCCCTAAAGCTCGAGTTAAGTACAGAAAACCGAGAGCGTTTGTCAAGATGACTCGAATAATACGAATAGGTTTGCGGACCTAGCCCAGCAAACTGACCGAGTTTAGACCTATAGATTTAACAGGCGAACGCGCCTGACGATTCTGAGTGCGATAGGTGTGCTTACCAGCACTGTAGCTGCCCTAGACCTCGAGTTAAACAGAAAATACCGACAACGCGTATCAAGTTGACTCGAATAATACGAATAGGTTTGCGGACTCGGCTAGCAGACCAAGTTCAGACCTCTGGATTCAACAGGCGAACGCGCCTGATGATTCTGAGTGCGATAGGTGTGCTTACCAGCACTGTAGCTGCCCTACAGCTCGAGTTAAGTAGAACATACCGAGAACGCGTATCAAGTTAACTCGAATAATACGAATAGATTTGCGGACCTAGCTCGGGTAGCAGACCGAGTTCAGACCTCTGGATTGAACAGGCGAACGCGCCTGATGATTCTGAGTGCGATAGCTGTGCTTACAAGCACTGTAGCTGCCCTACAGCTCGAGTTAAGTAAAAAATACCGACAGCTCGTAGCAAGATCACTCGAAACGGCCGTTCCCGCCACCGTGCTTTTTGGCCTTGAAAGTTACCCGATCGAGCTGAGATCAAGATGGCGAGCGGGAATAAGATCGAATATCACGGAAAACAATACTAGAGCTCTAACGAATTGTCAAATTTCGAGAACAAAATTTTCAACCGAGCAAAAGTCACCAAAAGTTCGAGATTTTTCTTGCCAACTAGCTCTCCAGCGAACCGGAATGCCTCTTAGCTTCCAGCTATAACTAGCTCAGGTAAGCTCTACGAGTTACTCTTGGCTTCCAATAACATGCTAGGGAAAGCTCTACGAGTTACTTGTAAGCGTCCAAAACCCGGATAGCGAAGCCAAGCGCGGAACGCTGCAACTGGACGCCGGCGGTAAACCGTCAACCTTGGTTACCGCCGGGAGACTCGTAGAGCTTCCAGCTCGACTGAAGTTGATAACACGGAGGACCTAGCAACATTCCGACTCATATTAAATATTTTATTTCCTCTCAATGCGACAGGCGGGCGCGTCTTGTCTGCGAGTCGACTTCTATCATTACCAGCCCTGCAGCCCCCTACAGCCCGAGTTAAGTGCAGAAAACTGACAGCACCTCTCAGGATGACTCCAATTACAGTAGTTTTGCAGACCTAATTCGGGCAGCAGACAAGTTCCGAGCTCTGGTTTCTGCAGACGGATGATGTCTCTAAATCGATTGCTGTCCCCAGGAGCACTGTAGCCTCCCTAGCAATACCGACAGCACTTCTCAGGATGACTCGAACAATACGAATAGTTTTGCACCTAGCTCGGGCAGCAGGCCAAGTTCAGTGCTCTTGAGTCAACGAACAAAGGCGCCTGGTGATTTCCAATAGATTTCTGTGACTACGAGCTCTGTAGCTGCCCTACGGCTCGAGTTAGGTACAGAAAACCGAGGGCGCCTATCAAGATGACCCAAATAATACGAATAGGTTTGCGGACCTAGCTCGGCTAGCAGACCGAGTTCAGACCTCTAGATTTAACAGGCGAACGCGCCTAATGGTTCTGACTGCGATAGGTGTGCTTGCCAGCTCTGTAGCTGTTTTACAGCTCGAGTTAAGACCAGAAAACCGAGAGTTTCTGTCAAGTTGACTCGAATAATACAAACAGGTTTGCGACCCTAGCTCGGCTCACAGACCGAGTTCAGACCTCTGGGTTCAACAGGCGATCGCGCCTGATCATTCTGCATGCATTAGCTGTGCTTACCAGCTCTGTAGCTGCCCTGGAGCTCGAGTTATGTTCAGAAAACCGACAGCGCGTATCAAGATGACTCGAAACGGGCGTTCCCGCCACAGTGCTTTTTGGCCTTCAAAGTTACCCGATCGAGCTGAGATCAAGATGGCGAGCGGGAATAAGATCGAATATCACGGGAAAAAATACTAGAGCTCAAAGGAATTGTTGAATTTCGAGAACGAAACTGGCGCCGGCGGTGAACCGTCAACCTGGTCACCTCTGGGAACCTCGCAGAGCTCCTCTCACTGGTAAGAGCGCAGAGAATCGACACAGAGTCAAAAAATTCAGATTTTTCAAAAATCTTGAAGTTCGATTTTTTCGATTTTCATATTCGCTTAGTTCCTGGAAGTCAGCTCCTGTAAAAATGCATCGAGAGAGCTGAGCTGCTGTTAGATACTAGAGCTCAAAGGAATTGTTGAATTTCGAGAACGAAATTTTCAACCGAGCAAAAGTCAGCAAAAGTTCCGTCGAGATTTTTCTTGCCAACTAGCTCTGGGGCGCGCCGGAACTTGTAAGCGTCCAAAACCCGGATAGCGAAGCCAAGCGCGGAATGCCGCACGGGGACCTCTGCCAGGCCGCCTGAAACGATACGCGGGACGCTGGAAACCTCGCAGGAGACGCTTGCAGGGGCGCCGTTTACGATGGGCGCCGGCGGTAAACCGTCAACCTGGTTACCGCCGGGGACCTCGTAGAGCTCCTAGCCACGTGTCATAAGTCCATGCATATGTCTCGAATGCGCACGGTGAATTTATTTCCAATAATAGAATGAACACATACATGTATGAGTTTCAAGGCGTCTTCCAGCGCGCGAGAGCGATGCTTCCGTGGCAGCGCACCTGTATGTAGACATGTACAGATGGACAAGCATGCGAAAATAGGATCGACGTCAGCAGGCGCGGCAACGCACCGGGCACGAGCGCGCGCACGCACATACGCGCGCACGCGAATAAATACAATCTCACGCGCGCACGCACTCACAACCACGCGCGCTCACTCACGCACCGGCACCCCTCACGCACACACATGCACACACACGCACGCGCACACACACACACACACACACACACGCACACACACACGCACACACACGCACTCAAACACACACACACACACACACAAAAAAAACAAACAAGCACACACACACACACACACACGCGCGCGCGCGCGCGCATACAGACACTAACACAGACACAGACACAGACACACCCACACGCACACGCACACACACACATACACACAGACGCGGCCACACACACACACACACGCACACACACACACACACACATGCCTGCCAGACACACACACACACACACAAACGCAAACATCTACAGATACAGACGGACCGACGCCTTCGCACTCACAAACCCATCCCCCCGCTGCTCAGCGCTCTCAATCCCCCGCGAAATCCTCGCGCCCCCGCGCACCCCGCCCCCCCCCTTCCCGCCGGCGCTCCGGAGGGGGGAGGCACCGCCCCATGTCGGGGCCGGCCCTCCCTCCACTCCTTTTGTCCTTTGCAAGGCTGCGCAGGCCCTAGGGCCTAGCCCTACAACGTCAAGCAGCGCAGAGACACCCATCATGACGTACCTAAAGCAGGCTCAACTCTTATCATCGAGCAGCGAAGCTGTCTCTATAAATAAGAGAATCACGAATGACGTAAGTAAATCACAACAGCAGGTATGAAAGTGCACCTGAAGGCGAATGAGCATAGAGAATGGAAAAGTATGGCTGGCTTCGGCGTCGTGATCATCACAACAACATGCGAGAAGAATACAAACTTAAAACACGATAAGAACAGCGAAGCTGTCACTATATAAAGAACAGCGTAGCTGTCAGTATATATAGGAGAGGCACAAGTGAGCAAAGTAAATCACAGCCGAAGATATGACAGTGCACATCAATGCAATGAACATGGAATGTGCAAATACTCACAGCCGATGCATCACACAGAGAAAGGTAAAAGTCAGAGAGATAGAGAAACGTGCAACTACTCACACCATAGTGACCGTACGGCTTGTGGGAGCGCCCCAACGAGGCGTTCCGCAGCAGAAAGTTCGGCGTCCGTGACCGTCGCTCCTGGTTGTAATATCCATGCAGCTGAGAACACTTCTTTGTAAGTGAACAGCTCGCTATATCTGGATTTCAGTCCAACCTCAAGCCAACAACCACATCCCGTACCCCTACGATCAACTCCTCCGTCGAAGCCCCCTCGGAGCAGAACGGGCGAATAAAGTAACTTTTCCCAAGTGTCCAGATAGGTCCACGAGTCATAAGCACCCCCATTCCTAGCTAAGTGTGTCAAGGCGTCCGCTCTCTCGTTCCATTCCCGAAAACTGTGTGCCCATAAGTCTCGACCCCTTTCAGCAGGCCTCACACCTAAGCTCGAACCCATGCCGTCAAGTACATTCACAATATGGTCAACCCGTCGTAGATATTCTCTCGTCTCCACTTTCCACTTACCGTTTAACCAATTCACAATGAGTAATGAGTCTCCCTGGATGCTCAGTGGTATTCCTCCCGCCTCCAAGTCCCACCTAACCTCCCTCATGTTGTGTAATGCGAGTCTTTTTGTCAGTCTTTCTCGATCCTCCTTAGTCTCCTCCCGCTCAATGGTCATGTGAACTCCCTCCTCATCATCCCCTTGTTGTAAGTAAACAGGTACATTAGCAGCCACAACTCCTTTACATCGTTTGTGAAAACACTCAAGCATATTGTGTGTACAC
>CAUYUJ010020196.1:127500-162054 GCA_963575745.1 Prorocentrum cordatum
CCCCTCCACGTCCCGCACCTCCCCCTCCTCCTCCCCCTCCCCCTCCTCCGCCGCGCACAGAGCCCAACCCCGCAGCGACCCCGCCGCTCGCGCCCGGGCCGCCCGCCGCGCCCACGGCACGCGCGGCGCCGAGCACCCCGCCCTTCGCCGTCGCCGCGCCACTCCCGGCGACCCCGCCGGCATCGACGCCGCGCATCTCCCCGGACGGCGAAGCCGGAGTCTTCCGCCGCACGCGCCTGCCGTGGCCGGCGAGCTGAGGACACCATCGCCCCCTTCGCGCTCCGGCGTAAGCGGGGCACCCGCCCGGACCGGCACCGGCGCCCGCACGCTCGACCCCGCCTCGCTCTCCGCCGCGACCTCTGCAGTCTGCCGCCCCGCAGCGCGGCAACGCGCGCCGAGACCCGAGGCGCTCGCGCCGCCGGCGCCACCGCCACCGACGCCAGTCACCTCACTCCCGCCAGCTCCCACACCCCCGATGCCTGCCCCGCCCCCCCCTCCACCGCTCTGCTCATCTGGCGCCCCGCCAACCCCTGGTGCCCCCGCGTCGGCGCTCTGCCCCTGACTGCGCCCCATTCGACAGTACACCGCCATGTACGCCTCCTTCGGCTTCACGTGCGCCGGCTCGCCTCGCATCCTGCGCGGCGGCTTGTCGTCGTCAAACAAAACGTACCCCCCGTCAGGGACGCGGCACAACGTCGTATAGTGACCGGTATGCACTGTTTGCCCATTGTGGTACACAACGCCAACCAGCTGCATCTGGGGAAGCCATGCAGCCTCAGTTGCTCTTCGACCCACACGGGCTGCCGCGCCTCATGGCCCCTCCTCAATTGAACCACCAAAACGCGCGGCACGCCCGTGAGTCGCGTCTGCTGGTCGTGCCAAACCCGGTCGGCATCCGCGCGGCAACACGCTGGGCAGCTCTTCTCAACTTGTTCAGGCGCGCAAAAGTCGGAGTACAATTCCGACAACATCATCGGCCCGCCGGGCCGCGCGTGGACCCGCAGCTTCAGAACATCCTCCGCCTCGTACGAGACGGACAAGTGCCCGCACTGACGGCATTTCTGCCGCTTCTCCATCACAAACCCGAACATCCGATCCCCGTGCGTCACGCGCATGTTCGTCGCACGAATGCTCTCGGGGTCCCACGACGCAAAGCGTCCGGCCAACTCCTCTCCGCGGCGCGCAGCCGACATCAGCTTACCCCAATACGCAAACACATCATGCTGCTGCCACTCGTTGTCGAACTCACTGGGCTGCCCGAGGAAAACGTCCTCGCTATCAACATTCGTTCGCCGCCGCACGCTCACGGGTCCGCCCTGCCAGCGTCGCGACTCCAACTGATTGTGCGTGTCCCACATTCCGCAGACGCAGCAACGCCCACTGGCCCTCTCCTCGCAATCGCCCTCCGCGTGCCATCGAAGCCACTCCCAGACGGCAGGCGTCCGCAGCATCAGCTGCGTCACGCTGACCACGTAGCAAGAATGCCCAGGCCGCGGCATCCCCCGGACGGGCACGCTACTCACGCTGTCCCACGAAGCCGCGCGAATACCATCCACGCGAGGCACGTCCATCTCTCCAGGGCTCGGCGGAGGCTGAGCCGGGCGCTCCGACGCGAACAAACTCTGCGGCCCGAACGACGCGGACACCAGCTCTTCCCGACGGCGCTGTCTTCGGGCTGCCTCGCGTTGCTGCGTTCGCAAGTACGCCTCCCGGTTTCGGTCCTGCGCCTGCTGCCTCGCCAAGGCCGCAGACTCCCGCCCCTGCTGCAACCGATTCTGGACCTCGGCACCCTCCAGCCGGTGCGACCGATCGCGCGTCGCCTGGAGCGCGAGCCGGCAGCGTTGTGCCAGGGCCCTCATCTTATGCTCGCGAGAACCGAAGCACGCGTGGGCACGCACATACCCGAACAGCCCAAAGTGGTCTGACACATGGAATTCGCAGCCCTCGAAGAACACTTTCCCCTTCCCTACCAAATGCACCTCCGCCCAAAGCTCCGCCCCGAACATAACCCGGTCCCGTCTCTGGCCGACAGCCCCCTCTCGCCGAGACCCGAGTAAAACTTGTTCCCTGGGCAGCCCCAAGAACGACCCTCGTACCAGGTGTCCTTCAAACGCAGCTGCTCCACGGCGGCCTGCACCTGGGAGTCCGTGCTGTTCATGTCGCCCACAATGAGCAGCCGGTCGCAACCTTCCGCGCAAGTCCTCGTAATCTTCCGAAGTATCGCGTGACGCCGCTCCCATGCCGCACCCGCGGGCAAGTGGACCGCGGCCACGTTCACCCACCCCGCGCCGCCCGCGCCCCCGCCTACGGGAACTTCGACCCGGCACAGCACGCACTGGTCCTCCCCTGACAAAGCCTTGCCTTCCGCGCGCAGACCGCGCCTCACGTACAGGTGCACGTACCCCCTGGACTCGTGCGCATGGGCCACGCCAACCAATTGGAATTCCGCCTCCAGCTCCTTGTACGCCTCCTCGCCCTCGCATTCCTGCAGAGCAACGACATCAACCCCGCGCGCCTGCCTCCAACGGAGCACTTCGCCCAGGACCGCCGCGCGCTGTCGCGGTCGCTCCAGGAGGGCGGCGCCACGGCCGAGCGATGCCCACCAGCGATATTCCACGTGGCAAACGACAACGTCGACGCGCCCTCCAGGCCCTCCTCTTCGCCAGCCTCACCCGCCGCTTCCCCTGGCACAGCCGCCCTCGGCAAGCTCGCGCCCGTCGCGCTTGGCGCCGAAGCACCCGCGCGAGGCACGACGCCGAACGCGCCCAGAACGTCGCGGCATTCCTGCTCCGAAAGCAACAACTCCATGACATCCCGCGCCCCCCGCGCGCCGTCGCCCGCCCGGAACGACGCGAACGCGCCCCGCAGCACGCGACACACGTCAGGCACGAAGGACTCCGCCGACGCATCCAGCACGCCCGCATTCGCCAGGCGCCCGACATGGCCCAGCAGAAGCCCGAGCGCGCAGGCGATCCTCTGCGAAGGAACACGAACGCGCGGCGCGTCCCCGAACTCCACCGCCGGCGGGCGCCGCCCAGCACTGGCACCGAGCGGTCGCAGCAGTGCGTCGATATTCCGGGCGATTCGCCCTGCACGTCCTCCCTGCGGGCCCGATCGTGCACGCGCACTGCGAGAGACTCGGCTCGCCCGAGCGCCTCCCCCGGCCGACCAGACGTAACACTCACAAACACCCAATCCTGCGCGACACCAGATCCGCTCAGTGGGTCCACGGCGACGACCATTAGCAACTCCTGCTTGTCACTCACGGAGTTCGCATCCCACACGCTCGTCCAATTGTGCGCAATCCGGGCAAAATGCCCCGGGGTCTCCTCCGCACCAACGTGCCGGCCTACCTTTGCCGAAGCCACAGTCGTCGGCAGCCCCAACCCCGCGCACAACTGCCTCGCCACCTTCAAGAAGAACTCCAGCGCCTGGCCCTCCAGCCTGCCCTCTGCCAGCGCGCTCTCCGCTCGCACGTTCACGACCCACTTGTCCATGCGCAGCGCGCAGCCACCACGGACGTCCCCGAACGCGTCCTTCATCCTCTTCGCCGCCTATCCAAACTCTTATGCAGGCGCGGGGGCACCAGCGCGCCCATGGCCTCCTTCACGGCGCTCATATGCAGCGGGCCCATGCTCGGAGCCACGGAATCGAACACTCGCTCATCCCACGCCCCAGACGCCTCCCATCGCTCCACAATCAAGTCGACCACGCCGCGCAGGAACCCCTCCCTGTCACCCGAACCCGAAGACTCATGCGTCAGGCGCCCGGCAGCAGCCGTCAGACGTTCGCGCAACTCCTCCCGGGACGCACAAGCAGCGAGGGCACCGACATCAACAAGCAGATCCCGCGCGGCGCCCTTCTCCTCCCGCGTCGCGAAGCGCACCCGCCTCCGGTCCAGAAGCCTTTCGGCCACGGCACGGAGGCGCCGCGCCGCGACGTCGTCCTCTCCAGCCTCGGCAGCAACGGCGCTGTCGTGCTCGGACGCGAAAGGCGGCCCCTCCTCACCCCACAGCCATGTGTCCTCATCCACCACTCTGCCCGCCCCTCTCAACCTCTCCGCCTGAGCCGCGGCATCGGTCTTCAAACGACCCAGCAATGTCTCCGCCGCGCGTTTCTCCTCCTCAGTCCAGCAGTCCGCCTCGCAGTACCCGTATTTCCGCAACGTGCGGGAAGCGCGAGCCTCCAGACGCAACTCGAAGCGTCGCCGCTCCCGGAACGCCGTCGTATGCCTGGCCCTCATGAAGTCCGCATACTCCGGCAGGTCCTCCTCGAACACCAAGTCCCAGGGATGCTTCACACGCGTCGTGGCGACGAAACCGATCCCTGCAACTGCCGCGGTCTTCGCTGACAGGTGCACGCGGACTTTCGCCAACGTCATCCCCTGCGCCTTCCAGTGCGTCAACGCCCATGCCAGCTGCAACGGGTAGTTCTCGCGCCACACTCCCTCCTCCATGGTGGAAGACACTCTCTGCCTCCAAATGGGCACCCAGTTCCGCCGCTCCTCGTCTCCCGGGAAAAACGACCGCGGCCGACCCTGCCCGTCTGTCCCTAGATCGATATCATCGAACTCGACGTACACGCAAAGGGGCGCCTGCAAATCCGGCCGAGCGCCATTGTGCGGGTCGGCGCCCTCGGGCCACATGTAGCCGCGCAGCGTACCCATCGCCCCGTTCATGAGCCCCGCCTCAACCCAGAGGTTCTGAGTCAACAGCACGCGGGCCCCTTCGCAGACGTACAGCTCGTTCTCGAGTCCGCGGAAGTCCTCGGACGCCATCTGGTCTGGCCTAGACTTCTGCTTTTTCTCCTTTTTGTCGTGGTAGGCACGCAACGCCGCGATGGGCTTACCACTCGCAGCGGCTACCTGGTACAACCTCTCCATGTTCACTCTATCGGCGCCACATGCACCCGAGGCCCGATCCTTCCTGCCGTCCATCAGCAGCGGGGCCGTCTCGAAGGCCGCCAGCTCCTCCCTCCCCTCCTTGGTCATTTGCAGCACCGACCTGTTCCGGCGCTTCAACCACGCATGATCCCGCTGCTCCCAAGTGCACTGCGCCATGCCTTTCGTGACCTCCAAAAAGCGATCAGCATCCTGCCTGTACTCCGCCTGCCGCTCCTTCGACAGCCCCTCTTTCTCACCGCGCCACCGGTGCACGCGCCGGAGCACGGCCACGTCCTGGAACGTATCGCGCACGAAACTCCCATTATTCACTAACCTGTCCGTGCTCCAGGCGTCGTCGGGGGTCCGCTCCGCCCCCCTGGGCTTGTTCTTCGCAGACCCCCCATACGCGCCCATCCGGTACAGGGGGTCATCGCCGATTGGCGGCGCCTGCTGCGGATCCCCGGCGAGCACGGCATCCTTCCCGCCGAGATACACTGGCCTCGCACCCTGCGCCGCACGCTTCGCCGCAACACCAAGAGTATCCTGCACCTTGAACTCGATCTTGCCCAGCATCTGCCGCCCGATCATGCTCATCTCATCCAACACAAACAACCTCGCCTGACGCAGTCGAGTCTGCGTCTTTTGAAACCGGTCCCCGTCCTTGCGTACCCAAGGGCCGCAATATCCCACCGGCACACCGAACGCCCTGTGCAGGGTGGTCGCGCCATATTTCAACTGGAACGAGGCGCACCCGGTGGGAGCGGCGAGCAAGCAGCAATTCCGCTCCTCCTCATCAATCTCTTCAGGCCCTCGCCGGATTTCGCGCACGCCGCGGCGATCTTGATCCAGCCTCGTCCTCGGGGCAAACTGCCGCACCCGCTTTCGCCTCGCGGCTACGAAACTGCGCACGGTGCGCGATTTCCCCGTGCCGGCCACGCCCGTGACCATCAATCTCAACGGGTCGGCCTCCGAAATGGCGGTCGTCCATGACGATGTCGTGGGCGAACTTCTGCCAGGGGTCGAGATCGGCGCGCTCGACGACCTCGGCCCCGTCGCCTACCTTGGCCTTTCCGTACCACTCATCCCGGAGCTTCTCCAGACGCCCTCTCTCGCTCGTCGACACATTGCACGCCTCGTTCAACCAATTGAAGTCCTTGGGGTTCACCCGGACCCTGCCGCGCACCTCATCGCCCGCAAACATCCCCGACGCGCACGTCCGCCGCCTGCACAGCAGGGCCTGCCGCGCTGACGCGCTCATCGGCTGGGCGGCGCTCCCACTCGGACGCCTCCCCCGCGGCCGCAGCAGACTCAGCGCCCTCCCCCGGCCGCGCCTCGCGTAAGACAGCATCCCGAGCCTCCTCGTTCGGGTCCTCGTCCCCGCGCAGCACGAGTCTGTCCACCAAGTCCTCCACTTCCTCCCCCGACTCCGCCTTCTCGCTGTCTCTGTCATCGTCGCCGCGCCCAGAGCCATCATCGGACGCCTGCCCCCCGGCGCCGCCCGCCGCCTCCTCTGCCCCCGCGCCCCGCCCCTGCTGGCCCGCCTCATGCCGCCTCACCATTTCGCGTCGCGTCCGGCGCAGCAGCTCCCGGTTGCTAGCGACCCCGTCTTCCAGGATGGCGCCGAGCACTTCCTTGTAGAACGGGTTCGCGCGCTCGTACTGCTCCACGACCCACGCCGGAACCCACTGGCGGAGCATGGGGTCAGTGAGCATCTCCATCATCATATGCCCCCAATACTGATCGCTCTGCCCCCCCCAGGCCCTTCCCCCCGACTTGAGCCAGAGATCTTGCACGCCCAGGAACCGCTCGCTTCCAGCATCCTGGCCAGCACCGCCCGCCAAAGGCTGAACGAACTCCGTGGCCCCAATGCAAGCCGCCGGCACCGGCCGGACGTCCCTCAGCATCTCCTGTTCGATCATGGCCTTGCGGTCCGCGGTCGCCATGTGCCGCCAGTGCGCGATGACGTTCGCCCGCGCGTACGCCTCGTGGCAGGCGTGCTGCACGTTCGCGCACTCCGCGCTATAGCAAGGGGTCACCTGCAGACACACCGCAGGGTTCCCGCGCCTCAGCTTCCCGCGGTACACAGCGTACTTCCAATAGAACTCGAACAACGACACATCGCGCACCTCTTCCACCGAGATGGACTCGTCCCCCCTGGCACGCTGCCGACGCACAAACTCCAAGCGCTTGTCGAACTTGTCCACTTTGCTATCCCAGTGCACAGGCTCGTCATCTGCCTTGTCCCGCAGCGCAGACGCAGGCTTCAGCGCGCGGGCCCCCGTCGTGTTGAGGGTCACGACGGGCAGCATGGACAAAACCATGGGCAGGCGCAACCCCAGCAGCGCCACCTCGTAACAGTGGTAGTCCCGCTCCCCGAGCATCCGAGCAAAGAACTTCTGAATGGAGCGCCGAAGGAAATCAGTCCCTTCGCCCTCTGGGACGTAAGCGCAGACCTCGTTGACGGCGTCGTCGAGCACCTCCTTGATCTTCCGCGAGCCCTTGGGCGCCTTCGTCGCGTACTTCGTGACGTACTCCACGACCGCCCACAAGTTCAGAACGGGACGCCAGTCAATGTTCCCCATGTTGGCCAACAGCACGTGCTCCTCGTAACTATTGCAGAGCCTGTCGTTCCTCGGAAACACCGCCTGCCAGTGGCCCTCCCGGCGGCCCTTCTCCATGCGGAACGGCCGGGGCCCGACGCGGCCCCACCTGTCGCGCGGGAAATCATATCGGCAGAACACGCACCCCTCCTTTCCGCGAGCACACGCGTGAACCCCGAGCCGCGGCGGCCCCATGCCATGCTTCGTGTGCCGCGCCACCCTGTTCACCAGCGCAGCCACCAGTCGCCGAACGGGTTGCACGTCCAACTTCCCCGACGCCTCGGACGCAAAGGCCTCGTCCAGAACCTTCCGCAAGTTCAAGCACTCCGGCGCAGAAGCGGGCACGCTACGCACCGCCCGGCCCTCCGACGTCTCGCGCACAGCCTCGCCCTCCATCTCCACGTCCAGGTCGAAGGCGCCAACCTCGTCGTCCCACGTGTACCTGCACGCGCCCGCGTCGTCGTAGCACGGGTTCCACTCCGAGACAACGTGCCCGAAGAACTCATAGAACCGCTTCTCCAAAACGCTCTGCAGCGCGACGTCCTCATGCTCCGGCTTCAGCACGCCGAAGTCGAGACCAGCACCCCCTAGTCGCTGCCCGCGGGCCCCGTGGGGACCCCAGCAGGTCTCGACCCCCGAGCAGCACCGCGGCCCTCAACGCCATCACCATCCTGAACGTCCTCCACGGGATCACCCCCCGCCTCGTCCTCCGGCGCTGGATCCTCTGGCCCGACGCGCTCGAAAGCAACGTCGGCCTCCGCCCCCTGGCCGCGGACGCCCTCCTCCCCTTGCACGAGCACCAGCCACCCTCGATCCACCAGGGCGTCGAGGAGCGCAGAAGCCCTGCCCACGAACTCATCCTCGTCGTCGCCTGCGCCATCTTCACTACATGATCCCGAAGCCGCAGAGCCCTCACCCGCAGGAGCCCGCGGCGCACGCTGGCCAGGCCGGCCGGCAACGGCGCGCAGGACCTGCTCCAGGGCAGCGAGGGCAGCACCACGACGCCTCCGCTCCTGCAGGGGCCAGGCCAGCGGTCCTGCCTCAAGCGAGGGCAGGCACGCCGCCACGTCGCTCGCCACGCTCGGCGGAAGCATGTCCCCCTCCCCGTCCACGTCCGCGCGAACCCGCGCAACCGCCGGCCCAGGCAGCCCCACGCTGAACCCGTGGTAATGCAGATTGCCAACCGCGCCACACTCGGCCCTGGCCATGGCCATGTACTTGAACTGCTCCGAGTGGGGCAGTACGGCGGGCATCACCATCCGCATGTTCAGCTCCACCCGCAAGGCCATCATGTAGGCCACCAGGTCCGGGTTGTCCCGCGCGAAACGGAAGCGCTCCTCTCGCCCGTCACCAACCCAATCCCCCAGAGCACGGTCTCCCGCCGCCCGCGCCCCTGGACCTCCCCCCATGCGCTGAATGTCATACGCGGCGTTGTAAAACGGATTCTGCGTCCACCAAATGGACGGGTGACGGCCGAGCCCGACGACATCCGGCACCAGCGCACGCCCGCGCTGAGTCCGCCCCTTCCCCGCCGGCAGGTCCAGCTCGCGGAGGAACCGCCTGCCGACCGGCTCGGCGCCGTCCGCCTGAGTGCCCTCGACCCAGGGCGGGTGCCAGGACAGGTGCTTCACGGTGCTCTGCAACTTCTTCGACTCATACGACCAGTGCATGGTGGTCGAGGGCACATCGCGGCCCACGTTCGCGAGCTGGCCCACCAGGATCCGCACGCGGTCCTCGCTCTCCAGGATTTGCCTGAGCCCGCCCTTCGTCATCACACTTGGGCCCTGGACGCCGAGGCCCGCGCGCCTGTACATGGTCCGATACACCCCAAAACCCTTGCCCCGCGCCTCGTTCAGGAGCAGCACGTTCACCATGGCCCACATCACGCGCTGGCCACGCGGGCCGCCGACGAACTGCCCGGTGCGGTAGCGCATCAGGTGCTGCACCCAGTCCTGCACGGACACCCGCCGGGGACGGTCGTCGAAGAGGTCGCCGATGCCCATGGGAAACTCCAACGGGAACGCCCTCGCGAAACGCCCGATGGCGCGCGCCGGGACCGGGTCCTCGCTCTGTCCGGGCCAGCCGTAAATCAAGCGCTCACCCGTCCGCGCGACTGCCTCGTCCTCGTCAAACTCCGGCAAGTTCTCCTCGACGCACCCCGTGTCCCTATCGCGCGCAGCTGCCACGAACGTTCCCGCCATGGCCAGCTCGAGCATCACCTCGTCCAAAACCGACTCGCGAGAGACGCCGCCCTCCGCACCGGCAAACCGGCCCTGCACACGGGGTCGCATCCAATCGACGAGGAACTCGACGCGCACGCAGTCCACGGCCACGCGGTCCCTCTGCACGGACTTCACGGCGTTATCCTCCCGCGCCGCAGCCAGCAGGCGGCCGAACAGGTCCTCCGTCGTCTCGTCGTCACCAAACTTCAACCCCTCCAACTGGCCCTCCGCCTCCGGCTGCAACCCCGTCCACCATCGCTGCACTGCCCCACCATACTCAAACTGCGCCTTGTCGAGCCACGCACTGAACACGTCGTGATCAACGGCCATGGCTTCATCTTCCACGCCGACGTCGAACTCCCCGTCAGCCGCCGCATCGGCATCACCCTCGGCCGCGGCCTCCGCGCCGCCCTCGTCGCCTCCCCGCGCATCGTCGCCCTCGCGGCCAGCAGGCTCGCGCCCGGCGTCGTCGCGGGGCCCGACGAAGTGCACGTCGAAGCCCGCGGCAATGAACTGGCGCGGCGTGACGACGTCGACGCCACAGGGGACGCAATCCCGAGCAATGGCCTCCGCTTCCGTCACGGGCCCAAGCTCCTCCGGCTCCCTGGCCTCGCCCCCCGACGGCAGGACGCCGTCTTCGCTCTCTCTCGGCGCGTAGGACGCGAGGATCTCGTCGTCCGGGAGCACGTCAAACAGGCGCGGGTCGTAGTACTTGTGCATGGGCTCGTCCGCAGTACCCCCCCGGCGCCAGGGCCCATACGTGCCCGCAAACGCACACAACGCCCGGAGCACGTGCCCACAGTAGCGCCAGCGCACGTGCAGGCCCTCCACGACCTCCTTCCCGAACCCTACATTCCGCCGCAACATCAAGCTGAAGGGCACTTTCCGGGGGTGCCAGGGCAGCACCACCCGCGGCTCCACGTTCTCCTGGAGCTCCCTCCCCCTGCCTCCATGATCGTACTCGATGATCACGTCCCCGCTGAGCAGCACCTCCACGACGCGCCCTGGGAAGACCAGGCGCCCGTGCAGGTCCACGCCGAAGCGCTGCCGCTCCTCGTCCGTGCAGCCCGCGGCCATGCGCTCGGGACGGCGCGGGTCGTCGGGGCGCTCGCCGGGCCCGCGCGCCGAGTTCACGCGGTCCCCCACGCGGAACCCTTTCATGAGCTCGTGGCGCCGCGAGAACCCTGCCACATCCTGGGGGAACGAGATGATGTTCTTGCGGAACTTGCGCAGCCCCGTGCGGGACACCGTGGCCAGGTGCACCTGCATGTGGTCCAGGGCAATGAGCAGGCTCTCCGTGAGCGTGGCCTGGTCGAAAAGCTCGCGCAGGTCATCGGACGGGAAGCGGAAGCACGGGTCCATGTGGTTCTGCGCGGTGCGGAGCCCCACCACCTGATACAGGTCGTCCTCCGTGGCCGCGGCCGCGGCCTGCTTGTCCAGGTCCTGCCTGCACCGCATACACACGCCCCTGCACTCCAGAGCGAAGCCGTCCGGCGGGTCGCGCGGCGGCACCTCGTCCCACTCGGCCACCTCCGTGCTGCACGCGGCCAGCCCGTCCCCGCCGCGCCGCAGCAGCAGCATCTCCTCCGCGAGCTGCTCCGGCGGCTCGAAAGCCGGGTGGAACGCCGGGAACCGCTCCTGGCACTCGTGGCACGTGAACTTCACCATCCGCGTCAGGATCGCCTGCGCCGCCTGCACCGCCCGCACGGACGCGTCGCGCAGCTGCACGTCGTACTTCGCCACGCGCAGCGGCACTGTCTTCAGCGCCAGCAGCATGCACTTCTGGTGCACATCTCCCGCAGCCAGGCGCGCTCGGTGGTCAAGCAGAACCTCCCTTGCGAACGAGCCCGCACGATTGCGAACGCGCCCCTTCGGTTTGAACTCCCACTCCTGCGTCTCGGGCATGGCCCCGAACACGAACACCTCCCGAGCGGCAGGCCCCTCCTTCGCGGGGACCCCCCTGGAGCCCATCTCGTCCGAATCTCCACCCGCAGAGCATCGCCGTAGCGGCCGCGCTTCTTCGCTCGGCGCCCTCTCCCCCGACCTCCGCGACCCGCCCCCCTGGCGCCCTGGGCAGCGGCCTGCCGCAGCGCGTCGAGGCCCTCTATTGCAGTGCGCTCGCCCGCGCCGCCCTCGGCCAGCAGCCCCGCCACTCCCGCGTCCTCCTGGAGCTGGCCCACCCAGACGCGGCCCGGGTCCTCGCCCTCCTCCGCCCTGCGCTCGCGCGGGCCCTGGCCCCGCCACCACGCGCCCGCCATATCCGCGGGCCCCCGCCACCCTGCAGGCCGCTCCACGGGCAAGACGACCACGTCGTCGCCCGGGACCACGTTCGCCGCGAAGCCCACCGCAACGCGAGACTCGCGCTGCCACAGAGCCTGGAAGTCGTCCGCATCTCCCCCACCCGGCTCATCGCAGCACCGCACCGCGCGCCACTGCGTCGCGCCACCCTCCCCCACGACTGGCGTCTGCAGCATGCTACACTCGAAGCGCACCCGAGGCCACTGGGAGCGCCAACGGAAGTCTTCCTCCACGGACACCTCCTCCCTCCCCGTGCGCGCCTCGCCGGGGTCGCGACCCTGCGCGCGACCCTCCAGCTGCAGCAACGCGCGCCCGAAGCGGCCCGGTTGCCCCGGCTCCATCAGCGCACCCCACAGCGCGTCCCCGTCGGACCCCTGGAAGCGCACGGCTGCCCGATCGCACCCTCGCCGCGACACCAAATACTCGCGCGCGGCATCGACCAGCTGCCGCAGCCGCTTCTCCTTCAAGTGCGGCACGGACGCCACTGCCCACGCGCGCGCAGGGCCACCCCCGCTTCGAGGCAAGGCAGCGCGGCGCGACGCGCGCCCCTCCGCGCCCTCTGCCGCTCGCGACGCCGCCAGGTCTGCCTCCGCCAGCGGCCCGGCACCATCGAGGCGCACGAGCTCCGCGTCGAGCGCCGCGCGCACCTCGCCCGGCAGCGCCACGTCGTCCTCCGAGGCGACCTCGCGGTCCGACGCAGACCGCTCGTCGTCATGCTCCGACGCCGAGACCTCCGCCATCTCGGCGAACAGCTCGCCGCCGCGCGCCTCTCCCGCGGCCCCGCGCCCCGCGCCGCTCACCTCAGCGCGTTCCTCGGCGGACGTCTTGCGCCCGAGCCTCCTGCGCTTCGCTGGCCTCGCCGCCTCCGCCGCGCCCTCGCCAGCACGCCCGCAATCGTCAGCCCCGCTCGCAACACTGGCACCGGCCGCCTCTGCCTCAGACATCTTGCGCCCCAACCGCCGCCTCCCCGCGCCGCGCCCCGCGCCGCCCCCGGCAGCCTCCGCCTCGGACGTCTTACGGCCCAGCCGCCGCTTCCCGCGGCCCCCGCGCGCCTCCCCGTTGGCCTCCCCCTCCGACGTCTTGCGCCCCAACCGCCGCTTCCCGCGCCCCCCGCGCGCCCCCCCCGCACCGCCGCCCTCGCACACCGCGCCGCCCGCCGCGTCGTCGCCCTCGCCGCCGCGCGCAGCGCCTTGATCCTCCGACGCAAGACTCGCCTCAGCGCCCTCCGCCCGGTCGCGCTCCTCCTGCGACGTCTTGCGCCCCAGGCGCCGCTTCCGACCACGCCGGCGCACGTCCCCAGCGACGCCGTCCTCCTGCGGCCCATCCCCCGCGGCGTCGCCGCCCTCTCCCCCGAGCGCAGCGCCCTGGTCCCCCGACGCAGCCACCGCCCCCGCGCACCGCGCCGCCGCCCCCCTCAACCACTCCTCCCAGTCCAGGTCGGTGTCGCGAACCTTATAGTACTCATCCCCACGCGCACGCGCAGCGCAGGCAGGCAAGAGCAGGCGCCAGCAATGGCACCGATCGCACTGCGCCCAGTTCCGCATGCAAAACAAGTGCGACGCCCCGTCGTCGGCGCCCGCGCACCCCCCGGGCCCGCCGCCGCCGTCGGCCCCCTGATCCTCGCCGGGCACTTGCCCCGCACTCTCGTTCGCGTGCAGCCTGTTCCCCTTGGACCGCGGATCGACGTGCGGATAGCACTGCGGGCCTGCAAACTGCTTGAGGTACTGCTGCTTCATCGGATACCTTCGAATTTCGTCGCTGTCAAGCGCAGCGCCTCCATGCAGTCCTTCTCGCTGCAGTCCACCTCGCTGGTCTGCAATTGCGCCAAGTACTTGTTGAAGACCGGCCGGCTGTACCACATGAACACCTTACCCCCCTCCCGCCCATTGTACGACTCCCTCTCCGACCCGAACCGCGTTTCGCCCTCCACGCAGCGATCCTGCGCGGTCCGCACACCTGCGCCCTGGTCATACACGAAGCCCGATCGCTTATAGTTTTTGTGAATTCTGAAATTATCATGCACCTGCTTCAGGCACTGCTCATACTCACTGTTCGACAGCACGAACCGCCCGTGCTCGTCCACCTCACACAGCGACTTCAACTCAGGCTTCATCTTCGCCGCCGCTTCCCACATCGCGTGCCGCGCGTACCACTGCTTCGACGGCTTGTTCGCCTTCAAAGCAAACTCCTTGAACTTGTCCAACGCGAGCGCAGGAAGTGGACCCCTGACGCGCCCGTGCGGACACCCATGCCTGGCACACTTCCCGCACACGTCGCTCCCTTTCTGCGGCCGAAACCGACACTGCTCCCGCCCCCAGCCGCCTCCCCACGTCATCCCTTTGCAGCGGTCCTCGTCCACGTAATCCGGCTGGAACTGCCTGGACTCCGCCTCCGTCGCGAGCGACCCATCCGCAGCCCCGCGCGACCGACGCGCTCTCCTGCCCTTTCGCGAGACCCCCACGAACTCCGCGCCGCTCGCACCTCCTCCATCATCGTCGCTACTGAAATCCGTCATGCCACGGATACGCGGCAACGCACTGCCCGAAGCCCGCCCTCCACCACGTCCCCCAACGCGCCCCCGCCCCCCACGCGGGCCGCGGCCGCCGCGGCCGCTCTGACCTCCGCCTGCAGCAGGCCCCGCGACAATACCCGCGTCGTCGTCGTCGCTGCTGAAATCGGTCATACCTCGAATGCGCGGCATCTGCGCGCGCGCGGCTGGCGCGGCACCACCCCCGCGCCCGGGCGCGCCCTCCATCCCACCGCGATTGCCCTCGGCCTCCGCTGAACCCTCGTCGTCGTCACTGAAATCAGTCATCCCCGGAATCCTAGGGAGCGCCGCGGCCCTGCCAACGCTATCGCTCCCACGGCTCTCGGACGCACGTCGCGTCGCCCCCCCTTCCGCCGGGTCGGCCCCGCGCGGACCCTCGACACCTGCAGCAACACCCGCCGCCTCCTCGCCGCGCCGCGTCCTCGCAACAACGCCGGCCATGACGTTCGGGTTCTGCGCGCCGCGCAGATGCGCACCTCGCTGAGTCTTCGCGGCCGCTTTCTTCTTCGGCGCATTCTTCTTCGGCGCCCCCGCCACCGACCGCTCCCACGGCGCGACGCCGCCATCTCCGAGGGGCACGCCGTCGGCCAGGCGGCCGTCCACATCGACGACCGCGGCGACGTGCCCCTCTGGATACCACACAACACTACCCATGTCCTGCCCCTCCGCGCAACCCAAAGGCCACGCGCCGGAACACTCCCCACGCAGTACATGGCCTGCGCTGTCAGCCTCATACACGCGCACCCTCGCCCGCCGCGCCTCCAGCCATGCCTGAACCGTCGCAAAATTCATTCTCTCCGCAGCGTCACCGCACGCCCCAGCCCCGGAATCATTGGCGCACTGCAACTCGAAGAAACACTCCGCGTGCGCGCGCGTGCCGGCACCCCCACACCGAGACACACTCAATTGCAAGCACTTATTCCGCCACGGCCCCAGGCAATCCCCCGCATCGACGACTCCGAATCGCCCCGACGCGACGCCTCGTCGCAGGCGCCGACGCCACGCGCGGGACGCGCCAGACGCCCCGGCAGCACCGAGCCCCACGCGCGAAAGCTTGTCCCAAGGCACCCCGCCCAGAGCGACGAAAAGACAAACCACGCGAAGCGCGGCAACACCGACGCACTGCCCCGCACCCTGCGACGCCCTCCAGGCAGCATCCCCCACGCACTCGTCCGCGCCCTGGCCCGCCCTGCCCTTGGCACCGCCGATCCCAATGCCGGGGGAGAACCTGCGCGCGCACACGCGCCGCCCCCCGCACCTCCGCGCGAAGAGCCCACGCAAGCCACAATAAAACCACTTGGCGACTCGAACATTCGCGGCAGACGGCACACCGTCCGGCAAAGCTTCCGCGTCGCGACAGAAGGTCTCTCTCTCCTTCCACAGGCGCGCCACAGCGGCCCGCCGCGCCGTGACCACCTTATCGTCCACCTGCGGCGGGCACGCCCCGAGGGCGACGAGGACACACGCGGCGCGCAGGGCCGTGTCGCCCACGGTCCACGCAGCATCGTCCGGCACCACGGCAGCGCGCGAAGCGGCGCGCGCACGCGGCTCCGCGTCGACTGCACGCGCCGCGCGGGCGTTCAGAAACTGCTCCAATCGCTCGTCCTTGTGCGCTCCCCCATGCGCCCGGCGGCCATGCAGGACGCGCTCCGGGGACGCATCACGCTCCAACGAACGCGGCACGACGGGAGCCAGCACACTCCCCGCGATCTGCTCGTTCCGCTCGGCCGCCAGCTCCGTCCACCGCGCCCACTCCGCCTCCCGCCGCGCACACCGAGACCACCGGCGCGACGCGCGGCACGCTTTCCGGAGCGATTTCTGCTCGCGCTCCGCCGCATCCAACGCGGAATCATCGACGACCTCCTCGTGGATCACGGCGTGCTCTGCGAGCAAAGACTCCCGCAGCCGATCGCCCGATGCGCGTGACTCCGACCCGTAGACTCGGGCCGGGAGCGGGCCCACGGCCGCGACAGGAGCCGAGGCCAACGCCAGAGCCAAGGCGGAAGCCGGGACCGTTGCTGACAGACGTTGTCGTCAGCTCGAAACCAATCGTCGTCCGCGTCGTTCTCGTCGTCGTCGTCGCAGTCGCTGGCGGCGAAAGCACCAATTTCCCCCGCGTCAAAACGTTCAATAAATTCGGGGTGTCACGATCTTCCATCGGCGAATTCTCTGAGTGACGCACTGGGACTGGCACGGCGACCGTGACCGGGTCTTCTCCCTCTTCCATTTCAACCTCCAAATACCCCCGGAGCCCCGAAACGGACCCCCAGAAGCCCAACACGCCTCCGGAACCGACCGGCGCCTCCAGCGCATACCCCTCCCCATGTTTTGCCACTCCTCCCGCCCCCGGAAGCTCCGGAGGCACCGGAAACTCCAAAACCTCCGTTTTTTCCTCCTCCTCCTCCTCCTCCTCCTCCTCCTCCTCCTCCTCCTCCTCCGCCATTTCGACCTCCGGATGCCCCCAGACGCCCGAAACGCCTCCGGAACCGTCCCGCGCCTCCAGCGCGCACTCCTCCCTATAATCTGCCACTCCTCCCGCTCCCGAGAACTCCGGAGGCTCCGGACGCTCCGGAGCCACCGTTTTCTCCTCCTCCTCCTCCTCCTCCTCCTCCTCCTCCTCCTCCTCCTCCGCCTCAATTTCGACCTCCGAATGCCCCCAGGAGCCCGAAACGCGTCCGAGACCGTCCGACGCCTCCGGCGCGCACCCCTCCCTATGATTTGCCAATCCCCCCGCTCCCGAGAGCTCCGGAAGCTCCGAATGCTCCGGAAGCTCCGGACGCTCCGGAAGCTCCGGAAACGCCGGACAAGAAAATGCCCGCGAGAATTTCGCGAGCGTTTCCCCCTCCGAGCATCCGTTTCCAAGGAGCTCCGTCTCGCCTAGGAAGCCGCGCGCCGGGCAGAGAGACGCCCGCGAAAAAATCGCGAGCGTTTCCCCCTCCGAGCGCGCGCCCCCAGAGGAATCAACGCGGCCCCGGGGACCGCGCGCCGGGCAGGAAAACGCACGCGAAAAATTCGCGAGCGTTTCCCCCTCCCAGCGCGCGTTCCCAGAGGAATCAACGCTGCTCCGGGGACCGCGCGCCGGGCGGGAAAACGCCCGCGAAAAATTCGCGAGCGTTTCCCCTTCCCAGCGCGCGTTCCCAGAGGACTCAACGCCGCCCCGGAGACCGCGCGCCGGGCAGGAAAACGCCCGCGAAAAATTCGCGAGCGTTTCCCCCTCCCAGCGCGCGTTCCCAGAGGAATCAACGCTGCTCCGGGGACCGCGCGCCGGGCAGGAAAACGCCCGCGAAAAATTCGCAAGCGTTTCCCCCTCCCAGCGCGCGTTCCCAGAGGAATCAACGCTGCTCCGGGGACCGCGCGCCGGGCAGGAAAACGCCCGCGAAAAATTCGCGAGCGTTTCCCCCTCCCAGCGCGCGTTCCCAGAGGAATCAACGCCGCCCCGGGAACCGCGCGCCGGGCAGGAAAACGCCCGCGAAAAATTCGCGAGCGTTTCCCCCTCCCAGCGCGCGGTCCCAGAGGAATCCACGCCGCCCCGGGAACCGCGCGCCGGACAGGGAAACGCCCGCGAAAAATTCGCGAGCGTTTCCCCCTCCCAGCGCGCGGTCCCGTGCGTCGTGCCCCCCGCCCCCGCGCCCACTCCCTGGGTCCCCGGCCCCGACCCCGGCCCCGGCCCCTGGGTCTCCGCCCCCGGCCCCCGCCCCGGCCCCGGCCCCGGCCCCGCCCTCGACCTCGGCCCCGCCCCCGCCCCAAACGCACAAGCAGCCTTTCCCAACAAATCAGTCGTGGCACTTAGCCCTGAATATCCGACGCATTGGGGGGTTACCCCGGGAGGTTCGGGCCGCGGAAGCGCGCCCGGGACGAGAGACACCGGCCAGCCCACATAGGCGCGTGACCAATGCCCCTCGCCCCCGCCCGAGAGATAGTGACCACCCACATAGGCGAAGTCACTATCTCCCTCCATCCCCAGCCCACTTAGGCGCCAGGGATGGAGTTCCCCTTCCCAGCCCACTTAGGCGCCAGGGAAGGGGGCGGCGAAGGTTGGAGGAAAGAGAGAGGAGGTTTTTTTTTTGTTTGTTTTGTTTGTTGCCCCGCCCCCCCGCCCCGCGCCCCCGCGCGCGCGCCCCTCGCGCGCGCCCGGGGAGGGAGAGGGGGCCGGGGAGAGCCTGTTTGAGCCAAAACGGCCGCGGCGGGGCGGTCGTCGACGTCGCTGTCGCCGTCGTCGCCCGCGGCGGCGGCGGCGGCAGCGGCGGCGACGGCAGCTCCGGCGGCGGTCCTGCTGCTCCTCCTGCTCCCTCTGCTCTTCCTTCTGCTCTTGCCGTCTCTCTTCCTGCTCCCTCTTGCTCTTCTGTTCCTTCGTCCCCTCCCCTCGCCTCTCCGCCCTTCTCTCGCTCTCCCGCTCCCTGCCTCCCCCGCGTCCCTCCTGCCGCTCCGTGCCCCTCCTGCTGCCCCCCCCTGCTCCCTCCTGTTCCCGCCCGCCGCCTCCCCACCGTGTTCGCTTCCTCCCTCCTCCTTCTTGCGTCCCGTCGTCGTCGTCGTCGTCGTCGTCGTCGTCGCCGCCGCCGCCGCCGTTTCCTGCTGCTCGCCCCCCCACCTCCTCCTCTTCTCTGCTGCTCGTTCTCTGCTCCTCTTTCCCTCTTCCTTCTGTTTTCTCTCCCCTCGTCTCCTCCTTTTGTCGTCCTCTTGCTCTCTCCTTGCCTCCCTCCCTCCCTCCCCCCTCCCTCCCTCCCTCCCTCCCGCCCTTCCTTCACCTCTGTCCCCCCTTTCCACCATCCCCCCCTCCCCCTCCCTCGCTCGCTCGCTCGCTTCCTCCCTGCTCCCTCCCTCCCTCCCTGCTCCCTCCCTCCTTCTGCCTCCCTGCTGCCCCTCCCCGTGCTGCCCCCTGCTCCCTCCTCTGTCTCCCTCCTTGCGGGTGCCTCCCAGGCCTCCCTCCCACATCTATCCTTCCCAGGCCCTCCTCCTAGGCCTCCCTCCAAGGCCTCCCTCCCGCATCCCTCCCTCCCAGGCCTCGCCCCCAGGCCTCCTTCCCAGGCCTCCCTCCCGCATCGCTCCCTCCCAGGCCTCCCTCCCAGGCTCTTCCTCCAGGCCGCCCTCCCACATCCCTCCTTCCCAGGCCTCCCTCCCAGGCCTCCCTCCCAGGCCTCCCTCCCGCATCCCTCCCTCCGAGGCCTGCCTCCCAGGCCTCCCTCCCAGGCCTCCCTTTCCACATGCATCCTCCAGGCCTCTCTCCCAGGACTCCCCCCGCATCCCTCCCAGGCCTCCCTCATGCCTCTCCTCGCACCCCTCCCTCTGAGGCCTCCCTCCCAGGCCTCCCTCCCATCCACATCCCCCTCCCAGGCCTCGCTCCCAGGCCGCCCTCCAAAATTCCTCCTTCTCAGGCCTCTCTCCCAGGCCTCCCTCCCGCACCCCTCCTTCCCAAGCCTCCCTCCCAGGCCTCCCTCCCAGGCCTCCCTCCCGCATCCATCCCTCCTCCAAGGGCAAGCGGACGGCAGAGCAGTGAGGGAGGGAGGGAGGGAGAAAGGGAGGGCGGGAGGGAGCAGGGACGGAGGGAGCAGGGAGGGAGGAAGCAGGAGGAGAGAGGCAGGGAGGGAGGGAGGGAGAAAGAGAGAGAGAGAGAGAGAGAGAGAGAGAGAGAGAGAGAGAATGAAAAAGAAGGAAGCAGGGGAGCAGGGAAGGAGGGAGCAGGGAGGAAGGGAGAGAGAGGGAGGGAGGGCAGGTTGGGAGCAGGGAGCAAGGAGGGAGGGAAAGAGCAGGGAGGCAGGACGAAAGAAAGCAGTGAGGGAGGGAGAAGGGAGGGAGGGAGGGAGCGGAGGGAGGAGGAACGGAGGGAGAGAAGTGGCTGGGAGGAAGGGAGTAAGCTCCATCCCGGCTTTTCCTCCCTGTTTCCCTTCCCTGCTACCTTCCCTCTCTGTCTCCCTCAGACATGTCTATACAGACGCAGTTTTTCAGTTCTCACTCCCAGCGAAGCTATTCATATGAAGTCTCGCGCTCTCAGTGAGAGCGCGAGACCATTCTGCGTCGACAAAAATGCACCAGAACTCTCTAGGTCACCCATAGATCGATATAAATTAGAAAAAAATCATCCGACATAAAAAATGTAAAATTGTACAAATCGATATTTTTCATTAATTTTGAAAATTCTAATCAATTTGGGCACTCTCGAGGCTCATTCGATGTCACGCATGTCGCTGCTTCGATTGGAATGCACCTGGCATGCATAGCATGCACTCAGCTCGAATTATCATCGAAACACCGTTCGCAACACGCATACATAGAGACGGTATTTCGATCATAACTCCTGACTCAGCCATTTCGAGAAACTCTCGAGCTTCCAGTGTGACGCGTCATATCATTCTGCATCGACTGGTGTGCGTGAGAGGTCTGTAGATTGCTGACAGCTCGAGTTAAGTAAAGCCAACCACCGTCACCTGCCAAACTGTACTGCGGGCAAAGTCGGTTCCCGCAAGTCTTTTGATAGTAATATTGCTTCTAGAGCCCTGAAAATTTTACCAGCAGATGCGCCATAGCTTATTGTAGGTAGGAAAAATCCAACTTATGAAAACGAATTGTCAAATCTTGCACAATGTTCCAAAAACCGACACCAGGTTACCACATTGTCTCTTTTGGTCGGGTCGGCCAACTAGCTCACCCTGCGCCCAACTGGCGCCGGCGGTGAACCGTCAACCTGGTCACCGCCGGGAACCTCGTAGAGCTCCTTGAATCCGTGAGAAAGCTCAGCATCAAAGCGGGAGCTTCTGGGAGCTTTTCTACAAAAACTTCAAGTTGAGATTTTTTCGGAGTCAACATGAAGTCGGTTCCTTCAAGTGAACTGGTACTGAAAATGACTCTAGATGGCCGAGCTGATCAGGGAACGAAGTTTATATCTCAATGCTCGGAGTAAAAATCTGCTTTTTCAAAATGAATTGTCAAATATCTTTCAAAAAATTGCAAAACCACCCAAAAGTTGTCACATTGTCCGCCTCGGCCGGCTGGACCAAAGTTCTCACTCCCAGCGAAGCTATTCATATGAAGTCTCGCGCTCTCAGTGAGAGCGCGAGACCATTCTGCGTCGACAAAAATGCACCAGAACTCTCTAGGTCACCCATAGATCGATATAAATTAGAAAAAAATCATCCGACACAAAAAATGTAAAATTGTACAAATCGATATTTTTCATTAATTTTGAAAATTCTAATCAATTTGGGCACTCTCGAGGCTCATTCGATGTCTCGCATGTCGCTGCTTCGATTGGAATGCACCTGGCATGCATAGCATGCTCTCAGCTCGAATTATCATCGAAACACCGTTCGCAACACGCATACATAGAGACGGTATTTCGATCATAACTCCTGACTCAGCCATTTCGAGGAACTCTCGAGCTTCCAGTGTGACGCGTCAGATCATTCTGCATCGACTGGTGTGCGTGAGAGGTCTGTAGATTGCTGACAGCTCGAGTTAAGTAAAGCCAACCACCGTCACCTGCCAAACTGTACTGCGGGCAAAGTCGGTTCCCGCAAGTCTTTTGATAGTAATATTGCTTCTAGAGCCCTGAAAATTTTACCAGCAGATGCGCCATAGCTTATTGTAGGTAGGAAAAATCCAACTTATGAAAACGAATTGTCAAATCTTGCACAATGTTCCAAAAACCGACCCCAGGTTACCACATTGTCTCTTTTGGTCGGGTCGGCCAACTGGCGCCGGCGGTGAACCGTCAACCTGGTCACCGCCGGGAACCTCGTAGAGCTCCTTGCACGCGTAAGAGAGCTCAGGATCGTAGCGAAGAGCTTATGGGAGCTTTTCTAGAAAAACATAAAATTAAGATTTTTCGGAGTCACATGAAGTCGGTTCCCGGAAGTCAACTGATACTAAAACTGCCTCTACAGAGCTGAGCTGCTCAGGAAACAAAGTTTATATGCCAATGCTCGGCGTAAAAATCTGCTTTCTCAAAATGAATTGTCAAATATCTTTCAAAATGGCGCCGGCGGTAAACCGTCAACCTGGTCACCGCCGGGAACCTCGTAGAGCTCCTTGCATCCGTGACAAAGCTCAGGATCAAAGCGAGAGCTTCTGGCAGCTTTTCTACAAAAACTTCAAGTTGAGATTTTTCGGAGTCAACATGAAGTCGGTTGCTCCAAGTGAACTGGCATTAAAAATGGCTCTAGAGAGCTGAGCTGCTCAGGGAACGAAGTTTATATCTCAATGCTCGGAGTAAAAATCTGCTTTCTCAAAATGAATTGTCAAATAACTTTCAAAAAATTACAAAACCACCCAAAAGTTGCCACATTGTCCTTTCTGGCCGGGTCGACCAACTAGCTCCACCCCGCGCCGGAATTCCTCTAGCTCATCGATGCCGAAGAGCTCTACGAGGTAATTCGCAAAACCACCCAAAAGTTGTCACATTGTCCTTTCTGGCCGGGTGGGCCAACTAGCTTCACCCCGCGCCGGAATTCCTCTAGCTCATCGATGACGAAGAGCTCTACGAGGTACTAGCTCCACCCTGCGCCCGAATTCCTCTTAGCTCATCTCGTCGAAGAGCTCTACGAGGTATTCCTCTTAGCTCATCTCGTCGAAGAGCTCTACGAGGTATGCGTGCGGCCCTGCAAAGCGCGCAAGGAAGATCTGCCTAGGTGCCTGGAAGAACTGCCGGAGCTCTTCCGAGGATCCCCCGAAGCGCTTCGCGCACCCTGGAGCCACGCGTATTGGGAAACGCTAGGAAGCCACGCTCCCGGACACGCTGCGACCTCCGGCAACCTGCTCCGGGGATCGTGGAGCGGCGGAGGTGGGCGTGTGCTCCGCACCACCAACCGCCGGCTTCTTATCTGAAACCCTCAGCTCTCCAAGGAGCTATCCGGGAATTACTCTTGGCTTCCAGCTATAACTAGCTAAGGGAAGCTCTACGAGTTACGGGGACCTCTGTCAGGCCGCCTGAAAGGATGCGCGGGACGCTGGAAACCTCGCAGAAGACGCTTGCAGGGGCACCGCTTACGATGCGTGGGGCCCTGCAAAGCGCGCAAGGAAGGTCTGCCTAGGAGCCTGGAAGGACTGCCGAAGCTCTTCCGAAGCTCTGCCGAAGCGCTTCGCGCACCCTGGAGCCACGCGTATTGGGAAACGCTAGGAAGCCACGCTCCCGGACCCGCGGCAAGCTCCGGCAACCTGCTCCGGGGATCGTGGACCGGCGGAGGTGGGCGGGTGCTCCTCACCACCCACCGCCGGCTTCTTGGAGCTATCCGGGAATAACTTGCTAAGGGAGGCTCTACAAGTTACCCCCGGGGATGGGAATGTTTTTCTGGAGAGCTTCGGAAGCCCCCCTGGAGCCTGGCGGAGCCGCTGCCAGAAATGCTTCCATGCGTGCCTGCACGCATGCAGGCACACGTGGAAGCGTGCCGGAAGCTCTCCCGGACCAGTCGCCGGCTCGAACGACTTGCTGCGGGGATTCTGGAGCGCCGCGGAGGAGCTCCTGGCGGGCACCACCACCGTCCGGCTTCTAATCTTAAACCCTTTAGCTCTCAGCGAGCTCCCCGGGAACATTGTTCGTCGGGGCCGGGTCGGCCAACTAGCTGCACCCCGCGCCGGAAGAGCTCTACGAGGTACTTGGTAGCGTCCAAAACCCGGAGAGCGAAGAGAATCTCGGGGACGGGACATCTTTTCTGGAGAGCCTTGGGAGCTCCCCTGGGGCGCGTCGGAGCCGCTGCCGAAAACGCTTCCATGCGTGCCTGCACGCATGCAGGCACGCGTGGAAGCTCTCCGGAAGCTTTCCCGGACCAGTCGCCGGCTCGCACGACCTGCTGCGGGGATTCTGGAGCGCCGCGGAGGAGCTCCTGGCGGGCACCACCACCGTCCGGCTTCTAATCTGAAACCCTTTAGCTCTCAGCGAGCTCTCCGGGAACTTGCTGGGGAAAGCTTTACAAGTTACTCGTCGCTTCCAGCAACAACTTGCTAAGGGAAGCTCTACGAGTTATTACTCTTTAGCTCCCAGCAACTAGCTTAGGGAAGCTCTACGAGTCATGCCGAAGAGCTCTACGAGGTACTTGGCAGCGTCCAAAACCCGGAGAGGAAAGAGAATCTCGGGGACGGGAAAGCTTTTCTGGACAGCCTCGGGGCGCCCCTTGGGGAGCTGCGGAAGCGCTGCCAGAAACGCATCCATGCGTGCCTGCACGCGTGCAGGCACGCGTGGAAGCTTGCCGGAAGCTCTCCCGGATCAGTAACTCGTAGAGCTTTCCTTAGCTAGTTATAGCTGGAAGCTAAGAGTAATTCGGGCGCGCTGGAGAGCTAGTTGGCAAGAAAAATCTCGACGGAACTTTTGATGACTTTTGCTCGGTTGAAAATTTCGTTCTCGAAATTTGACAATTCGTTAGAGCTCTAGTATTTTTTCCCGTGATATTCGATCTTATTCCCGCTCGCCATCTTGATCTCAGCTCGATCGGGTAACTTTGAAGGCCAAAAAGCACTCTGGCGGGATCGGCCGTTTCGAGTCATCTCGATATGCGCTGACGGTTTTCTGAACATAACTCGAGCTCTAGGGCAGCTACAGTGCTGGTAAGCACAGCTAACGCATGTAGAATTATCAGGCGCGTTTGCCTGTTGAACCCAGAGGTCTGAACTCGGTCTGTCAGCCGAGCTAGGTTCGCAAACCTGTTTGTAATATTCGAGTCAACTTGACACGCGTTGTAGATATTTTCTACTTAACTCGAGCTATAGGGCAGCTACAGTGCTGGTAAGCACCCCTATCGCACTCAGAATGATCAGACGCGTTCGCCTGTTGAATCCATAGGTCTAAACTCGGTCTGCTAGTCGAGCTAGATCCGCAAACCTATTCGTATTATTCGAGTCAACTTGATACACGTTGTCGGTATTTTCCACTTAACTCGAGCTGTAGGGCAGCTACCGTGCTGGTAAGCACACCTACCGCACTCAGAATCATCGGACGCGTTCGTCTGTTGACTCCAGAGGTCTGAACTCGGTCTGCTAGCCGATCCAGAATCACGAAACTGTTCGTATTCTTCCAGTTATCTTGAGAGCTACTGTCGGCGTTCTGCACTTAATTCGGGCTGTAGGGAGGCTGCAGGGCGGGTAATCACAGGAATCGATTCGGAGACATCAGACGCGTCCGTCTGTCGCATTCAGAGGTCTGGACTCGGTGTGATACTCGAGTTGGGCTCAAAAACTATTCGTTCTCTGCAATTTTTTCCGACAGTATATGTTGTCAGGAAGCTCTACGAGTCCCCCGGCGGTAACAAAGGTTGACGGTTTACCGCCGGCGCCCAGTTGCCGGGCCGAACGAGCGCCTGCGGGGATTCTGGAGCGCCGCGGAGGAGCTCCTGGCGGGCACCACCACCGCACGGATTCCAATCTTAAACCCTTTAGCTCTCAGCGAGCTCGCCGGGAGAAACCCGGAGAGCAAAGAGAACACACGCCGGAAAACCTTCCTGGCAAGCCCACGGAAGCGCGCGTGAAGCTCTTCTGGGGCTCTGGGGGGCTCCCCGGCAGCGCTTCCGAAGCGCTGCCGGGAACGTTTCCACGCGTGCCTGCAGGCACGACTAGACGCTCGCCGAAAGCTCTCCCGGACACGCTGCCGGGTCAGGCGAGCTGCTGCGAGAATTCTGGACCGGCGGAAATGGGCTGCTGGCGGGCACCACCACCGTCCGGCTTGTAATCTTAAATCCTTTAGCTCCCACCGAGCTCTCCGGGAAAAACCACCCAAGAGTTCTCACATTGTCCGCCGCGGCCGGGTGGGCCAACTAGCTCCACCCCGCGCCGGAATTCCTCTACCTCATCGATGACGAAGAGCTCGACGAGGTACTTGGCAGCGTCCACTGGGGGCCGGCGGTGAACCGTCAACCTTCCTTACCGCCGGGGACTCGTAGAGCTTCCTGACAACATATAATGTCGTAAAAAATTGCAGAGAAAAAATATTTTTCGGCCCAAGCAATTTCAGGCCTCTCCTGCATGCGACAGGCAGACGCGTCTCATCTCTCTGAATCGATTTCTGTGATTACCAGCCTTGCAGCCCCCCCTACAGCCCGAGTTAAGTGCAGGAAACCGACAGCACCTCTCAGGATGACTCGAACAATACGAATAGTTTCGCGGACCTAGTTCGGCCAACAGACCGAATTCGGAGCTCTGGATTCGAAAATCGGATGCGTCTGATGTCTCTGGATCGATTGATTACCAGCCATGCAGCTCCCTTCAGCCCGAGTTAAGAACAGAGAACCGACAGCGTCTCGCAAAATGACTCGAACAATACGAATAGTTTCGCGATTTTACATCGGGCAGCAGACCGAGTTCAGAGCTCAGACAAGGGCCACTGATGATACTGAATCAGATTCTGTACGTACCAGCTCTGTAGCTGTCCTGTAGTTCGGGTTAAGTACAGAAAACCGAGAACATCTGTCAAGATGACTCGAATAATACGAATAGGGTTGCGGACCTAGCTCAGCTAGCAAACCGAGTTCAGATCTCTCGGTTCAACAGGCGAACGCGCCTGATCATTCTGAATCGATTAGTGTGCTTACCAGCTCTGTAGCTGTCCTGAAGCTCGAGTTATCTTGAGAAAACCGTCACCGCCTATGAAGATAACTCGAAACGGCCGATCCCGCCTGCCTGCTTTTTGCCAGTAAAAACTACCCGATCGAGCTGATATCAAGATCGCGAGCGTGAATAAGATCGAATATGATGGAAAAAATACGAGAGCTCTAACGAATGTTCAAATTTTGAGAACAAAATTTTCAACTGACCAAAAGTCATCAAAAGGTCCGTCGAGATTTTTCTTGCCAGCTAGCTCTCCAGCGCCCCGGAATTACTCTTGAGCTTCCAGCAATAACTTGCTAAGGGAAGCTCTACGAGTTACTGGCGCCGGCGGTAAACCGTCAACCTGGTCACCGCCGGAAACCTCGTAGAGCTCCTAGCACGCGTAAGAGTGCGCAGCATTGAAAGAAAGGCCTTCTGGAAGCATTTCTCGAAAAGAAGAAACATGATTTTTTTCATGTCGACATAAAGTTGGTTCCTCCAAGTGTTTTGATAGTAAAAGTGCATGTAGAGAGCTCATATGAAGACGCAAAGGCCCTCATAGTGGTTCACAGGTGCCAAAAAACTGCTTTCTCAAAATACATGGTCAAATATCTTTCAAATATTCGCAAAACCATCCAAAAGTTGCCACATTGTCCGCCTCAGCCGGGTGGGCCAACTAGCTCACCCTGCGCCAGAATTCCTCTAGCTCATCGATGCCGAGGAGCTCTACGAGGTACTTGGTAGCGTCCAAAACCCGGAGAGCAAAGAGAACACACGCCGGAAAACTTCCTGGCAAGCCCACAGAAGCACGCGTGAAGCTCTTCTACTTGGATGGCCGCGGCGGCTGCTAGGTGGTTAGCGCGGATACTAAGGGCTTAGAGGATTTAGTATGTACGTACAAGTGAGTTGTAAGTAGGTTATAAGTGTTGTAAGTCGGATGTAAGTTGTATAACCAGCTACAACTGGTTAGTAAGAGATACTAACCACTTATAGCTGGAGGCTAACCTTGCTAAGTCTCTAGTAGAGGTTAGCTCGCTAAGTCCCCACTCTAGCTACCACTTGCTAACCACTTAGTAACTACTTAGCTGCCACTTAGTAACCACCCAGTAACCACTTACTAACCACTTAGTAACCACATAGTAAGTCCGCTAGCTAGCTTACTTACTAAGTGGTTAGCGGACTTACTAAGTGGTTAGCGGACTCTGAGAAGGAGAAGGAGGAGGAGAAAGAGGAGGAGAAGGAGGAGAAGGAAGAGAAGGGGGAGAGAGGAGGAGGAGGAGAAGGAGGAGGAGGAGGAGAAGAAGGAGGAGATGTCGAGGAGAAGGTAGGGAAGTAAGGATGAGTACCAGGGTTGAAGGGAACATAAGGAAAAAAGGAGTGAGGACAGTGGGGGAGCGGGCGTGCGGGAGGCGGCGACGGTGCGCGTCCTCAAGCCCAAGTACCGGCCGCTCGACGCGGCGGGCCCCTGCAGGGCCTGTCCGCGGGCGGAGCGCATCCTGCGCTTGGTCTGATCGCGGGCGCAAGGCGAAACAGTTCGGCCTGCGCCGTGCTTGCGCCGCCATCCAGTCGGCATTGCTGGCTAGGCGCGGCGGCGGGTGTGGCCCCGCGCGCCGTGCTCGGACCAGCCAGAGCGGCCCAACATGCACGTATGGCCGTTCTCACGTGTTGCGCCAACCCAGAGGGTTGGGGGACGACGACGTGCGACGGGCCGATGGCTGCCGAGCCCGTCCCACCCCTCGGGGATGTCGAGGAGGATCCCCGACATCCCCGAGGGGTCCTCCGAGAGGAGACTGCCCCATGGCTCGGGGTCGCCATCGAAAAACATGTTTTGATATGTTTTTCGATGGCGATCCCGAGCCGCGAAGCAAAGGGAAAAGGGAGGGCGCGCTCCCCGCGCGGCCTGTAAGCCGCACGCGCGCGGGCGGCGTGTCGGCGTCTCCGTGCCCCCCGTGTTCTTGTTGGAAGGGGAGGTTTTTATATTTTTTTCCCCCCTTGTGGGGGGGGGAGTTTTTGGGAATTGCTGTTTTTTTTTTCTTTTTCTTTTTTGGATTCTGGGATGGGGTGTGGTTTTTTTTTTTGTGTGTTGTTTTTTTTTTTTGTGTATCCCTGCTATCCTTCTCTACTCCTCTCCTTCCTCCTCCTCCTCTCCGCTCTTCTCCCTCTCCTCCCCCTCCTCCTCCTTCCCTTTTCCTTTCTCCTTCTCCTCTCTCTCCTTCTTCCTCCTCCTCCTCTTCTCCTCTCCCCATCGTTCCGCTCGCCCTCCTGCTCTACGGCAATCATCATATGCTACCTCCCTCGGCCTTCTCCTCCTCATTCCTCCTCTCACTTATCCTTCACTAACCCTCCGCTCTCCATCGTGCATTCTCCTCCCCCATCCCCTCCTCATCCTCGCTCCTCCTCCTTCTTCCCTTCCTCTGCTCTCTCGCTCTTCTCCTTTCTCCTTCCCTCCCTTCTCCTTCTCTCTCTCCTCCTCCTCCTCCTTTTTTTCTCCTAGCCTTCTTGTCCTTACTCCTCCTCCTCCCCCCCCCCCCCTCCTCCTCCCCATCCTCCTCTCGCTCTGAGCTATCTCGTCGTTTTCCTCCTCCTTATGCTCCTCCTCCTCCTCCTCCTTCTCCTTCTCCTCCTCCTCCTTCTCCTCCTCCTCCCTCTCCCCCTCCTCCACCCTCCCCCCCTCGTCAGAGGAGGGGGGGGGGAGGAGAAGGGGGAGGGGGGGCAAGATGAGGAGGAGAAGCAGCAGTAGGAGCAGGAGAAGGAGGGGGAGAAGGGGGGGGACGCGGGGAAGGAGGAGTTTGAACGACCGCACCACTGTCTGGCGGGGGCGCGAAGCATGCAATGATACTTGCATGGTTGTGAGCCCCTCGCTGGCGGTACACTTGCAATGCTTGCTGTCAACGTGGGACCTCACGCGCTTCTCGCCGAAGATCGCGTACGTGTCGGGGGAGATGGAGTGGCACCCTGGAAACGACCAGTCCTGGAAATATGCGTCTGCGCGCGCCCAGTAACCCTTCAACCTTCGAAACATTTGGAACACCAGAATGTTATATGTACCGTTGACGAAAATACAATGCATCCAATCAAACATGACTGTCTCGAGCGGCTTGAGTGTCCGAACCCGCTCAGGCAAATGTGGGTCCCAGTTCCAGCCAAGTCGGCGCTCCAACTCCTGGAACTCGCCCTTGTTCATGATGTTGACCCCTTCGATCAATATGTTGCAGATGGCATCGAGCAACGGCGCCGTCATCGGCTGCAGCCGCGACGCATCTGGTTCCGAGTGGTGAACAGCGGCACCCGTCGCATCAGAAGCAACTATATCCCGAACTTCGCCCTTCAAGAACACGTTGCGGCACATAAAACATGGTTTGATTCCTGACGAACCTTTCATTCCGATCAAGCGGCGTATTGCATCCTCGTCCGCGATCCGACAGAGCCGCTGCAGCGACGCAAGAAGGCGTAAAGGATATATACATGTGCACATGTATGCTAACTAATCTTGGGTGCTATGCGGCGACCGCTGCAGCGGCTGAATGTAAATTCCGAGGTCCATCTGGATGAGCTCCGTCGCGCCGTCGGGGCGCAGCCGCAAGCTGATGCCGGCGCTGAAGTTGCGCCCCTGATCAGGCCAGAACTGCGCGAGGATTGCGTCCAGTAGCATCGTCAGTCCGTGCGGCTGGATGTCGCTCGCGGTCTTGGCCCGCATCGTCGCGAGCTGGAACCACGCATCCTGCGAACAAATCGCAGCACAACTGGCGCTGCAGCGCCTCTCTCTCTCTCTATCTCTCTCTCTCTCTCTCTCTCTCTCTCTATCTCTCTCTACCCCTCTCCCCCCCCCCGCATATATCGTTGCTGCAGCAACGCTATCGCGAAAGTCCTCCGACGAAAGCGCCTGCGGGCCGAATTCCGCGATCGTCCAGTAGATGCCCCAGGACTTGCGGTTCTGCACCTGCGCCAGCGCGTTGCCAGCGCCTATTTCATCGCCGTAAATGATGATGTGCCACGGGCGTGGCAGCTCCAGCGCCCGCTGCCACAGAGGCTGCATCGCGGGGAGGGCGCTGCAATACCACAGCATTGCTGCTGGACTGCAGATCTCCACCGTGTGCTGCCCGACTATCATGTTCTGGTGGAGCTTGCCGTACGGCGTGTTCTCACCGACCATGAGCTCCCGAGCGTCTCTGATATCCTGGCGTCGGGATCCCAATTCGGGGATTCCGTCTCGCTTAACGGACGCCAGGAATTGCGCCATCGCATTACAATGCATGAATGGCAGTTCCGCGCGAAGGCGGGACACCCGCCGCAGCTTCGCTGGGCGGTCGCCCTCTGCCGCCATCGCGCGCGTTCCCGAGGCAAGCTTGCCTCCGTCGCTGCGCGCGCGCGGAGGGGCCCCTCCGCTAGGGGCCACGGCGACTACGGATGGAAATGAGGCTGCACCGCGTGGAGAGCAACCAAATGCGCGCTGCAGCGCTAACTGCCAAGCAACAGTCTGGGAGCACATGGCGCTACAGCGCCGCTAACGTCCAATAATGACAATATGACGCGCTGCAGCGCGAACGTCCTCCTCCTCCTCTATCCTGCTCGCCATCCCCCTCGTCCTCCTCCTTTTCCTCCCCCTCCTATACCTCCTCCTCCTCCTCTTCCTCCTCCTTCTCCGCCTCATCCTTCTCCTCCGCCTCATGCGCCCCCTCATCCTCCCCATCCTCCTCCTCAACCTACTTATCCTCCTCATCATCCGTCTCCCGTCCCCTCATCCTCCCCGTCACCATCACCTTCATCGTCAACAGCATCAATATCACTCGCCCTCATCATCCGCCACATCGCCATCCAACGAGAAACTGCAAGCGAAACTGCGCTGCAGCGCAACACATTAACACATCATGATCCGCGCGCAAACTTTCAACCGTGGTCCACGGAGAAGCGCTGCAGCACAACTCAAACAACACGCTCAACCACGTTCCCTCCAGCCTTTACCAATCAATCGAACCAGCATGCTTCAGCAGGCGGTCGCCGAGGCCGACCTCACTCAGGTCACCTTCATCTTCTTGGTGTTCCCTCCACGCAAACGATGGCGACTGCGACGCGCGAGCCAAGTAAGGAGGAGAAGGAGGAGGAGAAGGAGGATGAGAGGGAGGAGGGCATGCCATCGGCAACGCGCAACATGAGCGAATCACAGCGCTGCAGCGCGTGACTTGGCAACAACCATGCGGGAGACAACGCTCGACATCACGAATGATGGCGCTGCAGCGCGTATCGACGTGGAACGACTGGCACTCAAGACGAGCACGTCACGCAATGCATGGACACCGCGGTTGCAACTGCACACTCACAAACGCGCCAACGCTACAACGGCACCACAAGTCTGACAGGCGCTGCAGCGCTGCATCGGAACACAACAGCACGCAATATCTACTCCACCATCCAGGAAAGCGAGCGCTGCAGCGCTGCATCGTGATCATGATGGCGATGCAAACGTTGAACACAAAGGCGCCAGCGCTGCAGCGCCCGCATCCAAGAGAACCCGTCAACATATTTGACTTTCATCCTCCTCGTCGTCCGTGCGAGCCGCGCGACCGCCAGGCAAGACCATCGCCACTACCGTTCATATCATCGGCCAGCGTTCCATCCAACCTCGCACTAATAATCCCCACCATCCTCCTCATTCCTTCTCCTCCATATGCTCATCCTCCTCGTCATCCTCCCCATCCTCCTCCTCGCCCTCATAATCCTCATCCTCACCTCCATATGCCGACAGTGCCCGTTGCGCGCCCACGGCTTGCCGCGACGGCCAGTGAAGTTCGGGTCGCGGCACGTGCCGCAGCCATTCGGCAGGTAGCGGCATTTGCTGCACCCGAGTACCATTTGGCCCCGCTTGGCTGTCGCCTTGCCCTTGGCCTTGGGCTTGGCCTTGGCTTTGGCCTTCCCTTTGCCATTGGCCTTCGGTTTGGCCGTGCCCTTGGCCGCCGTCTTGCCCTTGCCAGCGCCTGTCTTGCTCTTGCCCTTGCTCGCGCTCTTGCCCTTGCCCTTCTTGCCCTTGCCCTTGCCCTTGCCCTTGCGAGGCAGCTCGCCTTTTGCGCTGCCCGCAGCCAAGGTCTCGATCGCCTGCAGCACAGCATCTTCGTCTCCGTCTGCTGCTGCAGCAGCATCTTCGTTTGGCGGCGGTGGCGCTGCTGCAGCAGCATCTGGCGTCGCCGCTGGCAATGCTGGCCCAGCTGGCGGATCACCAATCGCGGGGGGGCTCGCGGGGGGGCTCGCCTTGGGCGCCGCAGGGCGGCGCGGGAAGAGCTGCAGCTGCAGCTCGTTGGGCGGCGATGGCGGTGGCGCAAACGCTGCCAGCATTTGCTGCATCACGGCCATCGCGTCCATGGGTTGCACTGGTGCTGCAGGCGGCGCGGAGGGTGACCCCGATGGCGCCCATGGCACAATGGCAGTGCTCGGCTGATGCGGCGGGGTGGCAGCCCGCAAGCCCTTGTTGGCCAGCCTGAGAGGCACGCGAGCCTTGATGGCGTTGAGACCCGCAGGCCGCTTCAGCGGCGCACGCGTAGCATGAAACCTATCATGCTCTATGCGAGGTGGACCTAAAGGACCAAGCTCGCCGAAGCACCCAAGACATCCATAACAATCAGCGCTGCAGCGCATGACGGGGCGGCAGCAGCCTCGTAGATACGATACCACGTTGGCGAGGTCGCGCGTCACATCGATCGGCGGGTCCGCATCGGTGTACGCCGCGTCGAAGATGTGCTGAGGGAGCTGCCGAGGATCTGCTGGGAAATTCCAAGTCACTGTCGCCGCTTGCCCCGTCGCGCCCCTGCGGCTCGCCAAGAACTGACCCTGTAAAGGGCGACTCGTCGGGAAACCCTAACGCTGACGCGCCGCATCGCATTGGCTGCAGTCAGTGCGATGCGATGCGTCTGCGTTAGGCGTTCCCGCCGAATCCCAAACCTTCATCTCCGTCACGATCCCGTAGAGCTGCCCAGGGTCTGCGTCTGGAAGATGGGCGCATGTCATCAACGCCGCCAACTCTTTCAGCGTGTTCTCGCTCGGAACCGTCAAGCCGATGGCACCGCAACGTTTGAACAACGCGCGCACCTTCGCGACGATGCTCTGGCTGGGGTCGCGAAATAAACCCCAGTCCTGCATGGCAAAGTCCACCAGCCTACGATGCGACGCAGGCATGCTGCAGCATGCTAACATAAGTACATTTGAAAAATGAACATGGTAACATACATAAAGTACAGAACAAACAATTAAACCATACATGTGAATTACACTTCGGCGGTCCGATGTGCAAAGCACGATGGATAGCACCGCCCTGACGCGAGCGTCTGCACGCGCATCTGGAGCGTGGGCGTCGCCGTGCCCACGCGCGCGGCCAGCACGGCGCTGAGGCGCGCCTTGTGGCTGTCCGCGAAGCCCGACGCGGTGATTCGATTCTGCAGGGTAGCTGCTTGGGCAGCCCCGATCGTCCCCAAGTTGTGAAGCTGCAGCTGCACGCTCATGGAGAAGGCGGACTGG
>CAUYUJ010020197.1:0-50000 GCA_963575745.1 Prorocentrum cordatum
GAGGAAGAGGAGGAGGAGGAGGAGGAGGAGGAGGAGGAGGAGGAGGAGAGGGGGGATGGTAAGGAGGAGGAGGCGGAAGGGGAGGAGGAGGAGGAGGAGGATAATGAGGAGACGGAGGAGGAGGAGGATGAGGCGGAGGAAGAGGAGGAGGATTTGGAGGCGGAGAAGGAGGAGGAGGAGGCGGAAGACTAGGAGGAGGAAGATTAGGAATGCCCAGTAGCTATGCTTCCCTTTTTCGTTCAGTGAGCAGTGGGGGTCGAACATAAGTTCGATCCGTAGTCTGTCGTTGGCTCGAGATGGACCGCGCGGCCGGGGCGATTGCTCCTTGGCTCAGCGCGGTGTTGCATTTCGGCCGCTACTTCGAGTGGGGACGCCAAAGGGCACCAGCGTGCCCCGACTTGGTGTGTCCCGCGCACCCGCTGATTCCAGCCTGTCCTGCGTGCCCCTCCCTGCAGTGCCCGCCCGTGGCGCCGTGCGAGGTCGGGGTGCCGAGTGAGAACCGTCTGGCGTAGCTGGAGGCGGCCATCGCCCGCGTGTTGGCTGCGGCCAGCTCCTCGACCCCTTGTACCCCTTGCGAGGCCCCTGCCGGGGGCGAGGAAAGCTCATTCGACTGGATCCTGGGAGTCAGGCTGCTCGTCGTGGGCGTGCTGGTCGGGACCGTGTGCACCCTCGGTGTCGTGGCCTGCTGCTCGTGTGTCGGCGGTCGAAGCTCGAGAGTGCGGGGACCACCACGGAGCACGGCCGCTCTGCTGGACGTGGAGACGCCGGAGAGCAGGAGATTGAGGGCAGAGCTGAGCCGATGAGTCTGGACATCCCAGAGCGTCACGTCCTGGTTCATTATCCTGATGACAACATCCCGTACCATCACAGAGTGCTGATCGTGAAGCTGGAGGGGCCACGGTGGGTATGGTCGACGCCTGACTTCTCAATGCGCGCCGTTGACTCGGCCGATCGAGTGGCCGTCGTGTCGATGGTGCCACTGCAGAGAGCGTCGCCTTACCCCCCGCAGCACCATGTGTCCGCCTTCGACAACCCGATCGCCCCTCAGGATCTGGCTCGCATCCGTCCCGAGGGCCGGGCACTCGCGGAGATCCTGGGCGGACCTCCGGCCCCGGCGGGTGGCGTTCCAGGCGGCGACGAGGGCGGCTCCTTTTTGTACTCGGACCCATCGTGTGCGTTCTTCGCCGAGGATGTTGACGACCACCTGCTGGGGTCGGAGGCCACGGCTATCGCCCGAGGTTCGGTATGCCTGATCAGGCGAGGAGAGGAGTGGACTACCGCCGAGAGGATCTCAACGAGAGACAAGTTACGCTGGATGCAGGAGAAGCTCTGCCGAGAGAGCCGCGACTCACGGCTGCTGCCGTTGCACCTAGACGACGGCACCCAGACGAGGAGCATCATGTTGCGGGATGCTGTGAAGCTGCTGCGCCAGTCCCTGGAGTCGGACGGTTTCCCGTTCCAGAAGTCTCGCTCCGTGCTCGAGCTGGCGAAGGGTGTGGCGGCATCGGGCCACGAGTTCGGCACCTATCACGCCTTCTGGGTCAGGAGTAGCACGGTGGGCGAGAGGACGGCCACTGCGATTGAGCGCTTTCACCTGATGAGCCTGTTGCGCATGATGGTGTGCTACGACCAGCTCAACTTGCCGAACATCGCAGCAGCGGCGTTCGCCTCTCGGCGCGCCCTCATGATCCAGAGGGCGGTGAGGCGGAATCCGCGCAACCCGGACTTCGAGGGGCTGGAATCGTTCATGGCGTACGCCTTCGATTCGAGCGGAGGTGTCGTCACCGCCCAGTTCGACGCGGAGATGGCGGAGATGCGCAAGACGCAGGTGATCATCATGAAGTCGGATCGGCTTCTCAAGGAGGAGGCGGAAGCAGACACGAAGCGGCAGAAGGACAAGAACAAGCACAAGGGCGGCCCGGAGGGGTCGCCGGGGTCATGATGCTGCTACGGGATCGAGACGACGTTGTTGGCCGTGACGACGTCCCTCGTCACTTCCCCCCAGTGGGAGAGGCCTGTGGGCACGGTGCCTCCTCGATCCCCTTCGGCTACTCCGACCAGCGGGACCACTGCGCCCCTCCCACCTCGACTGGGCCTTCGGCGACTTCTGCCGCCTCTCCGCCTGGTCGGGACGTCTTTCCGCTGCCGTGTGTGGTGGGCAGGCGCGATGCGCCCCTCGGGGGTATCTTGCCGCGTCACGCGGCTGCTTGTGATCGGAGGTTCGCCGAGGTGGTGGGCTCTCTGAACGTATTGGCTTCAGCGCGAGCCGGGCACCGGCTTGCGCGGTGCACTACAGCGACGGCACCTACAGATCTTCAACGGGCTGTGGGGGCCCGGCTGAGGGAGTCCATCCAGGACTTGGGTCGACCTCCCTCTGGGTCTGACAGGAAGTCCGCCCTGCGGGGCGTGCTTCGTGCTCTGAGCGTCTACGACTTCACTGGCGACGATGCGACGCGGCGGCCGTCTGATGCCGATCGAGTCCGTGTGGTGCGAGATGGAGGCGTTCGCCCTAAGCCGGTCGGCGCAGTGGTTGGGCCAGACGCCCGACCCATGGCGGCTGATCCGTGGAGATGGATATTCAGGCTACCCGATGATGAGAATCGCATAGCAGCCGAGGCCCCAGTGAAGCCCTACCTCGATCCTGTGTTGAGGGGCCCGAAGAACATGAGATCACTGGTTCAGACGCTGCACGATGCTGAGATGCTGTCCTTTCGTCGTCGCGCCCGATGTTTCGTGGGCGCCTTCACGGTGATCAAGAAGGATGGTTGCCACTTGCGCTTGGTTCTAGATTGTCGCCCAGCTAACGTGCTTCACCGTCCGCCGCCCGTGAGTCAGCTGGCCACCGCGCCCTCCCTGGCCGGGTTGGTCCTGAGAGACGGGGGGGCGTTCGCAAGGCAGCGCGCGGAGGCGGGGCGGCCGCTGGGCGTGCATGTCTCGGGCGCCGACCTCACCGACGGGTACTTCCAGTTCGAGTTCGAGGAGGCGGCGGGTTACTTCTGCCTGGCCCACAAGGTTCTCGCGTCGGAGTGCGGAGTCACACGAGTGTTTGACGACGACGCCCGACAGTGGACCGACGTCAACCCCGAGGAGACGCTCTGGACCTGCGTGAAGGTGATTCCGATGGGCTGGACGTGGTCGTTCTTCTTCTGCCGCTCCGCGCTCGCAGACGTTCAGGTCTGCGCGGAGATGAGGCGGGCGGGTGACGAGAGGGATGACGTCGACGCGCGCGTGTTGCGTGACCGTCGGCCTCCTCCTGTCCTCCAGGCTGGGCGTCCCATCCTCGCGCCCTAAGTGGATGGCGCCTTCCTCATTTGCTCGGGCGCCCGTGATGCCCAGGAGTCCTACGAGGCGCTGCTGGCGGAGCTCCACCGCCGCGGCTTCCTCTGGCGGGGCGACATCTGCGCGGGGCAGGACGTTGTTCAGGTGGGGCTTCGGCTGGTCGGGGGCGCCTTCCCCATGATGCTCCACGAGCGGGAGGTGACGTGGCGCTTGTACTGCGCTATCCACGCGGCGATTCGCCGCAAGACCTTCTCCGCGCGGCAGTTCCGCAGGCTGATCGGCCACCTGGTGAACCACTTCATGGTCTTTCCGCCCTTCATATCCGCGCTGCACGAGGTTTGGCGCTGGCTGGGCGAGCATCTGGACGCCGTGGGCGACCTCGCGCCGAATGTGGTTGGCGAGTTGCAGGTTGCCGCGGGGCTGGTGGTGATCGCGCGCCGCGCGATGCGGCTCAGGGCGGCTACCGCGGTCTATTGCTCCGACTCCAGCGGGAAGGGCTACGCCTTGCATGTTGGCCCGTTCGCGGAGTACGAGGTTCTCAGGGCGACAGCTTGTCGGGAGCGCTGGCGGTTCAAGACGCTGGAGGAGTACTTGTTGGACGAGGAGACCGTCGAGCCGACCGGCATCCACAGCTCCGTGGGGGCCGAGACGAGCTTCCTGGCCCCAGCGTTCGAGAAGGAGCTGGGGTTCGAGGAGGTCGGCGCCGCGGAGCTCACGTCCACCGCCTGGAGAGCGGGTACTTCGAGAGTGGCATCGCGGCGCGCAGTGGAGGCGGTGGAGACGCATGCGTTGGCTGAGCCCGCCGGGGTCTTCTCCGATCGCCCGCGGTGGCGCCGAGTGGTGATTGGCGCCTGGTGCCGCCCTGAGGCTATCCACAACAAGGAAGCCCGGGCGGCGCTGCTGGGGCTAAGACGGCACTCGTGGGTCTCGCCCCACTTCGACTCCGAGCAGCTCTCGATGGGCGACAACCTTTCGGAGATCCTGGCCACCGAGCGAGGCGGGGCCAAGGGCGCGGGGCTCAACGCGCTGTGCCGCCGCGCCGGGGCGCTGCAGGGGGCTTGTGGGATCCGCTGGCGCCGCCGTCACCTGGTCAGCGAGCGGAACTGCTTCGACGAGGACTCACGGCTGGCGGACCGTGGGCTGCTGGCCGCTGGCGAGGCGCTCGGCGGTGGGGCGCTCTGGGCTCGCCTCTGTGCCGCGGGGCTTCGTGACCTGGCTGATCGCGATAGGGTGCGGGCAGCTCCTGCGCCCGCCGAGCTTCTGACGAACTCGGGGTCGCCAGCCGGGCGAGGGTGGGCAGTTCACTTTCGCGGTCCTCGTCATCGGACACTTTTATTATATTTTAGAACGTATCCCAGCCTGGTCGTGCGAAGGTTGGGGAGGCGGAGATTGGCCGAGCCAGGGCGAGTTGTCGCGCAGAGCTCCCTGCTCCTGCCCGGGTGCCAGCGGTGCAGGCCTCATCCGCAAGGCCGCCACCGTCAGGGTGCCTCGCGTCGTGCAAGCTGGCCATTTTGGAGCTGTTTGCAGGATGCGCTCGGTTGTCAGGCGCCTGCCAGCAAAATGAATTGAGGATAGCGCCTCCCTTCGACGCGTCTTATTCGATGGATTATGATGTTACCAATAGTCGAGTTTTGAGGCTGATATTGAGATGGATTAAGTCTGGAAAGATCTGGATGATCTGGATGGGGACCCCGCGTGCTCGATGGTCTAGCGCTCGAAGCAACGCCCTGAGGCCCGACGAGATCCTAGACCCGACCGCGGTGGCGACTATCCGTGTTCCTCGTGCTGCTCATCATCATCATCATGTCAAGTGGGTACTCGAGAACCGGATAGGCTCCAGGATCTTCAAGTGGACCCCGTTCAAGAGGTTCATCGAGGCTCAGGGCGCTCAGGAGGCCATAGTGGACTACTGTCGGTATGGGACTCCGTATCGCAAACGTACACGCCTTGTGGGTACTCTACGGGGCCTGTCTACGGTGGCTAAGCTGTGCTCCTGCAAGGTCCCCCACGAGGTCCTCCGGGGTAAGGTGAAAGTCTTGGTGGAGCCCGATAAGTATGAGATGAAGCGGAAGACCACCTTGGCAGGGGCGTATCCTCCAGCGTTGTGTCGTGCTCTGGCTCGAGTCCTGAAGGATGAGGCTCCTTCAGGTGCTTTACGTATTCGTAACGAACCCGTTCTTCATGCCAGCTGTGTCCGGGACCTGGCGGCCGCGCTCGGAGGTCGAGCAGTCCAGCCGCCGCCTGTCCCGGATTGCCCCAGGTGCTTCGTCTGCCCGTGGGCCGAGACAGCAGAACGCTGGGGCTGTGGCGACTCGCTCCAGCGGCGGCAGCGCGCCCTCGCTGCCCAGCTTGACGCAGGCGCGGCCCCCGGCTCCAGTCTGCCGAAGGCCGAAGGTCGTGCAGGCACGCCAGGCCGCAGCAGCCAGGAGGCGCGCCAAGAGAGACCAGCTCGACGAGCCCGGGGGCGACGAGGGGTACTTGGCCAGGCGCCGCGTGAATCCCCAGACGCTCAAGCGGTATCAGGAGGCCATGCGGGGCTTCGCGGCAGCGCGCCCCCGAGCGGCCGAGCACGGGTGCACGCTGGAGGAGTTCGACGCGATGCTCGAGCAGTACCTCACGATCCAGTTCTTCTCGATTGGTGCTCGCGCCCACGAGGCGCGCGATGTCCTGTGCGGCAGCGCGTGGATGCGACGGGTGTCCGTCGCCAAGCTGCCCGCCGCCCGCAGCGCCATGGAGGGCTTCCGCAAGGAGGGCCCAGGGTCGTCCCGCGACCCGTGCCCGTGGGAGGCCGTGGTCGCGATCGCGGCCCACCTGATGCTCCGCGACAGCTCGCTGGGGCCGTGGGCAGCGGCGGCGGTCCTCCTCGGCTTCGACACCTATGCGCGGATCGGGGCGTTGTGCGCTGTTAAGGCGCGCGACCTCCACAAGCCCATCCGTGGCGTGCAGCCAGCCAGGTGGGCCCTGGTCTTCTTTCCAGAGCCCGACGGCGAGGTCAGCAAGACCAAGACACAGGACGACGCCGTGCTCATTGGCGAGGCCGCGGCCGAGAGGCTGTGGTTGGACCGCCTGATGGGGCCGCTGGTGCAGGGGCTGGCGCCGGGGCAGCTGGTGTTCCCATTCGGCTCGCGCAAGCTCCGCGCCAGCTTCGAGAAGGCGGCCGGCGCGGTTCCACGCATGCTGCGTCACGGAGGGCCGAGTCTCGACGCACTTCGCGGCGTCGGCCTTCCCGAGATCCAAAAGAGAGGCCAGTGGGCCGCCTCGCGGAGTGTGCTGCGATACAGCAAGCACGGCCGATGCATGCGCATCCTGCAATCCGGGACCAACGCACCGCAAAAGAGGAGCTGCTCAAGTCTCAGTTACCAAGTAAGCTACGCTCTACACGTTGACCCACCCGCCCCACCCGACAGATACCATAGCCAGAAGTATTATGGAGGACGCTGTTGGTGATACTCTGGAGAGGTGGCATTGTCTCTGTGGCTCAGACGCGTCTGTGTTGGCGAATTCCAGGCGAGCAGATTTCGACTAAGTACATCGGCTGGGGACGGTCAGCCGCGCGTGCCAAACTATGAGGTTGCTCCCGCGATGCATCTTTCCCCTTCCTTTTCAGTGATTGAGTGGCTTGCTTAATCCTGTTGCCTTCGGCGCTCCGCTCCCGTGTCCTGGTCTCTTGGGAGCCGCCCTTTTTGGCCCTCTGCGCTTGGGGAACGAAATGCCCAGTAGCTAGGCTTCCCTTTTTCGTTCAGTGAGCAGTGGGGGTTGAACATAAGTTCGATCCGTAGTCTGTCGTTCCCGCCCGCCGTCCCCTGTTCCTGCTAAATTGTTGTGTTGGATCCAACGCGGGGGGCGTTGCCTCTGTGGCTCAGACGCGTCTGTGTTGGCGAATTCCAGGCGAGCAGATTTCGACTAAGTACATCGGCTGGGGAGGGTCAGCCGGACGTGCCAAAATATGAGGTTGCTCCCACGATGCATCTTTCCCCGTCCTTTTCAGTGATTGAGTGGCTTGCTTAATCCTGTTGCCTTCGGCGCTCCGCTCCCGTGTCCTGGTCTCTTGGGGGCCGCCCTTTTTGGCCCTCTGCGCTGGGGGGACGAGATCGGAATCATTTTACTGCGTGCATTCATGTATATTCATGTTCACAGTATTCAGCGGAATAATGATAATACTACTAATAGTGGTGGTATCAGGAATATGAAGCATAGTATCAATGGTAACATCAGCACGAATGTTACTACACAGTATCATATTCGTAGCCAGGGTGCTGACAACAAAGCTAAGACTACTCCTACGAGTGCTAATAACAATACTAAGACGGACACGTGCGTGCACACTTGCGCTACTTACAGCAACACGAGAACCACTAATAGCATTAAGAAGGGCACGGATACTAGGACGCATAACCATGACACACATAAGCCGAACACTAAAACGACTCAGGAGAATATTTATAGTACTAGCATTAAGAAGAAACGCGCTACCAATGCTACTAAACAAAATAAATCTGTTTTGAAGTTAAGCGCGACGAGTAATATGGGTACTATCAGTAATAGTACTAGTATCTAGTATTTCTACTTGTAAGAACACGAACCATCATACTATTTTAGTATCTCGGAATCAAGCATATTACTACGGACGTGTAAACGTATAATATGGGCACGATTCGCGTTTCAGCATTAAGTAAGATTATTTATGAGACTACGGCGATGACTACTATTCACAATGCCATACATACTACTCATTCCATTTGCCACAGCTTTCATGACATTGCGATGAGCGTTAGTCTTAGTGCTATTGTTCGTGTTAGCGTTAGTCGTAGTAGTATCAGTCGAAACCAATTGTCCTAGCCAGCTCAACCTGCCAACCTGTCCAACCAGCCAGCCAGCCCACCCAGCCACCCCGCCGCCTAGCCAACCCGTCAGCCAAACAGCCCAGCCGCCCACCCCGTCATCCTGCCAACCAGCCGATCCCTTCCGCGTGCTCTCCGTGCCCAACCAGCCACCCTGCCAACCCGCTCTCCCCCGCCGCCTGCCCTCCGTCACCGCCGAGAGGGGGGGGGAAGTGTTTCTTACCAGCGAAAACTAAAAAACTAGCCCTCCCGGGGACCGGCGGGACAGCGGGGAGGGGGCAAATCGCGCCGTACTATGCAGGACCGGGAATGGCGGGGGGGGGGCGCCCGGCACGGTTTTGGCCCTCAAGTGTGCTTTGTCGTCATTTTCCAACGTCCACCGCGCCCTCTTTCTCAACGGGAAAGCTCCCATCCTTGAAACTGTCGCCAATTTTGAGGCCCCGCGCGTGGCGTCTTAGAGAGCCGCCAAGAGGCCCCAGGAGGTCTCAGGAGGCATCAGGAAGCTCCAGGAGGCTTCAGGACGTCCCCGGAGGCCGTGGGAATCCTAAGGAGGCTCCAGGACGCCCCAGGAGGTCCCAGGATGCCCCGCGAGGTCCCACAAGGCCCCAGGAGGTCCCATCACGCTCCGGGCGTATCCTGAACGACCCAAAAGTTCCAGAACGCTGCGGACGCCCCTGGAGGGCTGAGGATACCCTAGGAGAGCCCAGGAGGTTTCAAGAGGCCGCAGGAAGTCCCCAGAGGTTGCTATCCCAGGATGCCCCCGCGATTACCAGGAGGCTCCATGAGGTCCCATGGTCCATCACGCCCGAGGTAGGGAGGGGGAGGCGGAGGAGGAGGAGGACGTGGAGGAGGAGGAGGAGGACAAGGAAAAGGAGGAGGAGGAGGGCGAGCATGATGAGGAAAGGATGAGCAGGGTGACGGCTTGACGCCCCAGCAAATACACTTGGTCCAATTGGTTTCTACCCCCTGTGCGGGGCGTTACATGGTAGTTTTAGTATAGTAGTAGTAGTAGTAGTAGTAGTAGTAGTAGTAGTAGTAGTAGTAGTAGTAGTAGTAGTAGTAGTAGTAGTAGTAGTAGTAGTAGTAGTAGTAGTAGTAGTAGTAGTAGTAGTAGTAGTAGTAGTAGTAGTAGTAGTAGTAGTAGTAGTAGTAGTAGTAGTAGTAGTAGTAGTAGTAGTAGTAGTAGTAGTAGTAGTAGTAGTAGTAGTAGTAGTAGTAGTAGTAGTAGTAGTCGTAGTAGTAGTAGTCGTAGTAGTAGTAGTAGTAGTAGTAGTAGTAGTAGTAGTCGTAGTAGTAGTAGTAGTAGTCGTAGTAGTAGTAGTAGTAATAATAGTAGTAGTAGTAGTTGTAGTAGTAGTAGTAGTAGTAGTAGTAGTAGTAGTAGTAGTAGTAGTAGTAGGCTGTCGTAGTAGTGGTAGTAGTAGTAGTCGTCATACTATTCGTAGTACTACTAACCATGCTATTTAGACTGATGGTGACTGACGTCAATGTACTACTACTTCTACTTCTACTACTTGTGCTGCCCCTACTATCACTACTACTAATACTACTACTGCCACCACTACTACCACGTCTACTACTGCTACTACTACTTCGACAACTCATACAACGAATCGTACTAATAGCGTTGCGATTAGTACAATTCAGACGACTAATACTCATACGATTGGTGAACGAGAACAGTTTTACATATAAAATGCAGCCACACAGGTATAATACAACACGGTGTAAGAAGATGAGGAGGAAAACGACGCGGAACAGGATAAGGAAGAGGAGGAGGCCGTCCCGAGTCTTCGAACCGATACATAGATTTATGTTTATCTATCTCCTTATATTTGTGTATGTATATATATATACATATATATATATATATATAGATAGGAGCGCCCCCTGTCATCATACCTTTCGGCTCCTCTCGTGCCCTCTTCCTCTTCATTCGCCTCCTCATCCGGCTCCCCTTCCTCCTCGTTCTCATCATCCTCAGTCTCCTCACCATTCTCCACATTATTCCTTATCATCTTTCTCCTCCTCATTTGCCTCATCCTCATCGTTCCCACCGATATTCATCATTCTCCTTTTCCTCATTCTCTTGATTCGCCTCCTCAGTCTCCATCTCCTCCCCATTTTCCGGATTTTTCTTATTATCCTCCTCATCCTCTCCACTCCTACATTATCATCTTTCTTGCCTTCATATGTCCTCGCGGCTTCTCTCTCTCTCTCTGTTTCTCTCTCTCTCTCTCTCACACGGAATCCTTTGGAAAACACCGCAAAGGGATTCCATTTGAAAGTCTCACAACAGGAACCCTTAAACACCACGAAAAAGTTCCATCGGACGGTCTCTCACCAGGCTCCTATTGGAAAGCGTCAGAAAAAGGGAATCTTTTGGCAAGCTCCACAAGGGGGTTCCAGTGGCAAGCCTCACAATCGGAATCCGTTGGAAAATGTAACAGAGGGATTCCAGGTGAACGCCTCACAACAGGAACCCCTTGATAAGCACAACAAAGGAGTTCCATTGGAAAGCCTCTCAAACAGGATTCCTTTGGACAGCCTCACAGAGGGATTCTATTGAAAAGCCTCAGAATCGGAATCCTTTGGAAATCACCAAAGAGGAATTTTAGTGGAAAGCCTCATAATCGGAATCCTTTTGGAACGCACCACAGAGGGATTATAGTGGAAAGCCGCACAACAGGATCCCGTTGGAAAACACCACAAAAGGAGTTGCATTGGAAAGCCTCACAACAGGAATCCGCCAGAAAACACCGCAGAAGGATTCGATTGCAAAGCCTCTCAACAGGATTCCTTTGGAAAGCACCCCAAAAGGATCCTATTGGAAAGCCGCACAATCGGAACCCTTTGGAAAACACAACAGAGGGATTCGATGGGAAAGCCTCACAATCGGAACCCTTTGGAAAGTGCCACTAAGGAGTTCCACTGGAGAGCCTCACAAGCGGAACCCTTTGGAAAGCATCACAGAGGGATTCTAGTGTAGAGCCTCTCAACAGGATTCTTTTGGAAAGCGCCACAGAGGGATTCTGGTGGGAAGCCTAACAATCGGAATCTTCTGGAAAGCACCACAGAGGGATTCCATGGGAAATCCTCACAATCGGAACCCTTTGGAAAACACCCCACAAGGGATTCCGTTGGAAGGCCCGACAACAGAAACGCATTGGAAAGCGCCACAGAGGGATTCTAGTGGAAAGCTTCACAGCAGGAATCCTTTGCGGGATTCTAGAATGGAAAGCCTCACAGCAGGAATCCTCACCACAGAGAGAGAGAGAGAAACATAAAGAAAGCGAGATAGAGAGAGAGAGAGAGAGAGAGAGAGAAAGAATGAGAAAAGGAAGGGATCGGTGGGGAGGGTGGTATTGAACAAACATTTTTTTTGTTCTCCCTCTCTCTCTCTCTCTTTCAGATTTTCCGAATATTCCACATCTTTCCCGAAACTACCCAGGTGAAAAGCAATGCGTGTTTCCAGATTTTCCAAATATTCCAGATTTTTCCAGAGACTACCGAGGTGAAAAACAATGTGTGTTTCCAGATTTTCCAGATATTCTGGATATTCCCAGGGACTACCCAGGTGAACAAGGCTGTGTTTTTCCAGATAAGATATTCCAGGTCTTTCCAGAGACTGCCAAGGTGACAGACATTCCAGATCTTCCCAGAGCCTACCCAAGTGAAACATTTTTTTCTTTGCTTGTCCTTGGAAAGGGCATAAGCCCAGGGTTCTCTTCTAGTTGGTTCACCTCCGGGTTCGACTTGAAGTGGGCTGGCGTTTTTTTTTTTGTTTTTTGTTTTTTGTTTTTTTGTATTGTTTGTTTTTTTCCAGGGCGCCGGCCCAGGGTTCTGTTTTGGTTTGTAAACCTGTCCCCGGTGCCTCAACTGAGGTGGGCCAGCGGATTCTTTCCCTGATAAATATCGAGGTCGAGGTGGGCCGGAGGATTAAAATTTGAGGATGTCTCAGGCGAAACGCTTGTTTTTGAAATCCCGATCGATAAATCACAGGGTGCGACGTGCCGCGGGACGTGCCCCTGGCACGTCCCGCGGCACGTCCATCTGGCACGTTCCGTAGCGCGTCCCCTTGGCACGTCCCGCGGTGCGTGCCCATGGCACGACCCCTTGCACGTCGCCTGGCACGTCCCTTGGGACGTTCTGCTGCGCGTCCTCCTGGCATGTCCTCCTGTCGATTAGTTCTAGGGCAGCTACCATCTGCTCAGGCAGCTCGAGCTTAAGATCCAGATCAGTTTGGTCAGGACTCGGATGCCAGGGAGGACTCGATCCACAACGCTATATAGAGCACAATCGCGGCATGGCACATCGCAGTTCAGCACGGCGTAGCACGGCACAGCCCTCGGCACAGTACATTAAGATCGATGCATTCAGCATTGCGTTTGCCCGTCGCCCAATCAGGTGTCTTTGAGACGTTGCCATGCCTTACATTTCTATATTCCTTTCCGGGTTCGTGGGTCGATCATGTTTTTTCCCGGAAAGGGCGGGGGCCCAGGGTTCTCTTTTAGTAGGTAAACCTGTCCCCCGGTGCCAACTTGAGGGAGGCCGGCGAATTTTTTCCCTGATAAATAACGAGGTCGAAGGAGGCCGGCGAATTAAAATTTGAGGATGTCTCGAGCGAAACGCTTGTTTTTGAAATCCCGATCGATAAATCACAGGGTGCGGGACACTTTTTCGTGTGTTGAGGATGTCTCGAGCGAAACGCTTGCTCCGCAGAGTTTGCCGAGGATGTCTCGAGCGAAACGCTTGTTTTGCAGAGCCGACCGCGACGCGGAAAAGCGCCCCGCGCGAAGGAATTTCGATGATGTCTCGACTAATTCGTTTGTTTTTGTACGATTTCCTGGAATTTTGGCAGGATGTCTCGAGCGAAATGCACGACCCCACCCTAGCACGACCATACCCCAGCACGACCACACCCCAGCACGACCAGACCCCAGCACGACCCCACCCCAGCACGACCCCACCCCAGCACGACCATACCCCAGCACGACCACACCCCAGCACGACCCGACCCCAGCACGACCCTACCCCAGCAAGACCACACCCCAGCACGACCACACCCCAGCACGACCTCACCACAGCACGACCACGCCCCAGCACGACCACGCCCCAGCACGACCACGCCCCAGCACGACCACGCCCCAGCACGACCACCCCCAGCACGACCACCCCCCAGCACGACCACCCCCCAGCACGACCACGCCCCAGCACGACCACACCCCAGCACGACCACTCCCCAGCACGACCACACCCCAGCACGACCACACCCCAGCACGACCACACCCCAGCACGACCCAGCACGACCACACCCCAGCACGACCCGATCGATAAATCACAGGGTGCGGAGCACCCCAGCACGAACCCACCCCAGCACGACCCCACCCCAGCACGACCCCACCCCAGCACGACCACGCCCCAGCACGACCACACCCCAGCACGACCACACCCCAGCACGACCACTCCCCAGCACGACCCCACCCCAGCACGACCCCACCCTAGCACGACCACACCCCAGCACGACCACACCCCAGCACGACCCCACCCCAGCACGATCACACCCCAGCACGACCCCACCCCAGCAAGACCACACCCCAGCACGACCGCACCCCAGCACGACCTTACCACAGCACGACCACACCCCAGCACGACCACGCCCCAGCACGACCACGCCCCAGCACGACCACGCCCCAGCACGACCACGCCCCAGCACGACCACGCCCCAGCACGACCACCCCCCAGCACGACCACCCCCCCAGCACGACCACCCCCCAGCACGACCACCCCCCAGCACGACCACACCCCAGCACGACCACTCCCCAGCACGACCACACCGCCTTGGTTGAGTGGTTGCCTGTCGTCGTGGAATGTTTCGTGGGGTGTCTCGTGGAATGTTTCGCGGGGTGTCTCGTGAAATGTTTCGTGAGGTGTCTCGTGGAATGTTTCGTGAGGTGTCTCGTGGGCTGTTTCGTGAGGTGTCTCGTGGGATGTTTCGTGAGGTGTTGCCCAGTTGGGTATCATGAAAACGTGTCCATGCTCCACATGTCTATATCCCTTTCCGGGTTCGTGGGTCCATCATGTTGCTGTAAATATCGAGGTCGAGGTGGGCCGGCGAATTAAAATTTGAGGATGTCCCCAGCGAAACGCTGGTTCTTGAAATTGCGATCGATGAATCACAGGGTGCGGGACACGTTTTGGTCAGGGGCATGGATTACGTAATGCCCATAGATTGGCCCCGTGAAGGGGTACGTCTCTGTGTGTTTTTCCCGGAAAGGGCGTAGGCCCAGGGTTCTCTTTTAGAGGTTTACCCCTGGATCTGACGGGAAGAGGGCCGGCGGATTTCTTTTGCGATAAATAACTAGTGGGAAGAGGGCCGGCGAATTAAAATTTCAGGACGTCTCGAGCGAAACGCTTGTTTTTCAGAATTTGTTGAGGATGTCTCGAGCGAAACGCTTGTTTTGTGTTATAGATTGTCCTTTCCTGGGGACAAGAATTTAGAGGATCTCTCAAGTGAAATGCTTGGTTTCACGTGCCTAAGTCTTGAGGATGTCTCGAGCGAGACGCTTGGTTTCACGCCTCCAGGTTGCCCAGGCAGAGGTCAAGCGCCAAGATTTGTTGAGGATGTCTCGAGCGAGACGCTTGGTTTCACGCGTCCTCGTCGCCCAGGCGGATGTCTAGAATGAGGAGGTGTTGAGGAAGTCTCGATCGAGATGCTTGTTTGCACGTGTCCAGGTTGCCCAGGCGGATGCCTAGCATGAGGATGTGTGGAGAATGTCTCGAGAGATACGCTTGTTTTCACGTGTCCAGGTCGCCCAGGCGGATGTCTAACATGAAGATGTGTTGAGGATGTCTCGAGCGAGACGTTTGCTTTCTCGTGTACAGGTCGCCAAGGCGGATGTCTAGAATGAGGAGGTGTTGAAAACGTCTCGAGCGAAACGCTTGTTTTCACGTGCCCAGGTCACCCAGGCGGACGTCTCACATGAAGATGTGTTGAGGATGTGTTGAGCGAAACGTTTGTTTTCACGTGTCCAGGTCGCTCAGGCGGATGTCTAGAATGAGGATTTTGACAGGATGTCTCGAGCGAAACGCTTGTCCCCAGCACGTTCCGTAGCGCGTCCCCTTGGCACGTCCCGCGGTGCGTGCCCATGGCACGTCCCCTGGGATGTCGCTTGGCGCGTCCCTTGAGACGTTCCGCGTCGCGTCCTCCTGGCATGTCCCCCTGTCAATTAGCTCTGTGGCAGATACTATGTGTTCAGGCAGCTCGAGCTTAAGATCCAGATCAGTTCGGTCAGGACTCGGATGCAAAGGAAGACTCGATCCACGACGCTCTAGAGCACAACCGCGGCATGGCACATCGCAATTCAGCACGGTGCAGCACAGCACATACTTCGGCACGGTACATCAAGATCGATACAATCAGCATCGCAACTTGGCACGTTCCTTGGCACGTTCCGTGGGGCGTCCCTTGGCGAGTCCCCCTGGCACGTCGCGTGGCGCGTCCCCTGGCACATTCCGTGGCACATCCATTGGCACGTTCCGTAGCGCGTCCCCTTGGCACGTCCTACGGTGCGACCCCATGGCACGTCCCCTGGCACGTCGCCTGGCGCGTCCCTTGGGACGTTTCGCGGCGCGTCCTCCTGGCATGTTCCCCTGTCCATTAGCTCTGGGGCAGCTACTATGTGTTCAGGCAGCTCGAGCTTAAGATCCAGATCAGTTCGGTCAGGACTCGGATGCAAAGGAAGACTCGATCCACGACGCTATAGAGCACAACCGCGGCATGGCACATCGCAATTCAGCACGGTGCAGCACAGCACAGCCCTCGGCACGGTACACCAAGATCGATACAATCAGCATTGCACTTGCCCGTCACCCAATCAGGTGTCTTTGAAAACGTTGCCATGCGTTACATTTCTATATTCCTTTCCGGGTTCGTGGGTCGATCATGTTTACGTATGTTCCTATAGAAGAGCGCTCTCGTTACCTATAGATTGGCTTTCTCCAGGGGCACGATTACGTGTGTTTGTATGTATATCCGTAAAGATTTGCCCTCTCCAGGAATACATGTGTTCCCATAGATTGGCCCCATCCAGGGGCACGCATGCGTGTTTTTTTCTCGGAAGGGGCGTAGGCCCAGGGTTTTCTTTTAGTGTGGTAAACCTGTCCCCGGTGCCTCACCTGAGGTGGGCCGGCGGATTCTTTCCTTGATGAATATCGAGGTTGAGGTGAGCCGGCGGATTAAAATTTGAGGACGTCTCAGGCGAAACGCTTGTTTTTGAAATCCCGATCGATAAATCACAGGGTGCGGGCCACTTTTTCGTGTGTTGAGGATGTCTCGAGCGAAACGCTTGCTCCGCAGAGTTACCGAGGATGTCTCGAACGAATCGCTTGTTTTGTAGAACTTGAGGAATCTGGGCACCCCAGCACCACCACACCCCAGCACGACCCCACCCCAGCACGACCCCACCCCAGGACGACCAAACCCCAGCACGACCACACCCCAGCATTACCCCACCCCAGCACGACCCCACCCCAGCAAGACCATCACCCAGCACGACCACACCCCAGCACGACCTCACCACAGCACGACCACACCCCAGCACGACCACGCCCCAGCACGACCACGCCCCAGCACGACCACGCCCCAGCACGACCACCCCCCAGCACGACTACCCCCCCAGCACGACCAACCCCCTAGCACGACCACCCCCCAGCACGACCACACCCCAGCACGACCATCACCCAGCACGACCACACCCCAGCACGACCTCACCACAGCACGACCACACCCCAGCACGACCACGCCCCAGCACGACCACGCCCCAGCACGACCACGCCCCACGCCCCAGCACGACACCCCCCCAGCACGACCACCCCCCAGCACGACCACCCCCCAGCACGACCACACCCCAGCACGACCACTCCCCAGCACGACCACACCGCCTTGGTTGAGTGGTTGCCTGTCGTCGTGGAATGTTTCGTGGGGTGTCTCGTGGACTGTTTCGCGGGGTGTCTCGTGGAATGTTTCCAGGGAAACGTTGAAAACGGTCGCCCGTGTCTCGTGGAATGTTTCGCGGGGTGTCTCGTGAAAGTGCCCGTCGCCCAATACGGTGTCGTGAAAGCGTTTCCATGCATGCGGTTCTATATCCCTTTCCGGGTTCGTGGGTCGATCATGTTTCGTATGCTCCTATAGATGGGCCCTCTCATTACCTATAGATAGGCATTCTCCAGGGGCCCGAATCCGTGTGTGTTTCTTACGTATATTCCTATATATGGGCCCTCTCCAGGATTATATGTATTCCCATAGATTGGCCCTCTCCAGGGTTACGAATCCATGTGTTTTTAAGTCTATTCTTATAAGTGGGCCTCACATTACTTATATATTGGGTCTTTCCAGGGGCACGATTCCGTGCGTTTTTACGTATATTCCTACATATGGGCCCTCTCAGTACTCATAGTTATTTTTCCCAGAAAGGGCTGAGGCCCAGATTTTCTCTTTTAGTTGGTTTCTTCCCCCCCGGAAGGGGGCCGGCGGAATTATGTTCGATAAAAAAAACAAGGTAAAGTCAAATTCGGCGTGAAAAACAGCGTTTCGCGCGTGCCCACTCGAGGAAAATCTACCCCCCATCTCGGATCCTCGATGAATAACGGGGTCCGCGGACCACCGCTTTCTTTCGTAAAAAAGAGGGTGCTGGGCACTTATAGCAGAATCTTCAAACAAAAACCGATGTCTGGAGCCCCGACTGCGACGCGGAAAAACACCCCGCGCGCAGGAACTCCGAGGATGTCTCGCGCGTGTGCGTCCCGCGCGCAGGAATTTCGAGGATGTCTCGCCTAATTCGCTTGTTTTTCTAGGATTTACTGTGATTTTGACAGGATGTCTAGAGCGAAATGTTTGTTTTTTTATTATTTGTTGAGGATGTCTCGAGCGAAACGCTGGCTTTGCAAAATTGGGGGATGTCTCGAGCGGGGCCCTCGTGGGGGGGGCCAGAATTCAAAGGATGTCTCAGGCAAGATGCTTGTTTTCACGTCCCGCTCGCAGGAATTCCGTGTCTCGCGCGTGCCGCGTCCCGCGCGCAGGAATTTGGAGGATGTCTCGACTAATTCGTTTGTTTTGCCATGATTTCCTGTGATTTTGACAGGATGTCTAGAGCGAAATGTTTGTTTTTTTATTATTTGTTGAGGATGTCTCGAGCGAAACGCTGGCTTTGCAAAATTGGGGGATGTCTCGAGCGGGGCCCTCGTGGGGGGGGCCAGAATTCAAAGGATGTCTCAGGCAAGATGCTTGTTTTCACGTCCCGTTCGCAGGAATTTGGAGGATGTCTCGCGCGTGCCGCGTCCCGCGCGCAGGAATTTGGAGGATGTCTTGACTAATTCGTTTGTTTTGCAAGGATCCCTTGAGATTTTGACAGGATGTCTCGAGCGAGAAGTTTGTTTTTTCTATAATTTGTTGAGGATGTCTCGAGCGAAACGCTGGTTTTGCAAAATTGGGGGATGTCTCGAGCGGGGGTCTCGTGCAGGGCCAGAATTCAGATGATGTCTTAGGCAAAATGCTTCTTTTCACGTCCCGCTCGCAGGAATTCCGAGGATGTCTCGCGCGTGCCGCGTCCCGCGCGCAGGAATTTGGACCAGGATTTCCTTGGATATGACAGAATGTCTCGAGCGAAACGCTTGTCCCCAGCACGTTCCGTAGCGCGTCCCCTTGGCACGTCCCGCGGTGCGTCCCCATGGCACGTCCCTTGGCACGTCGCTTGGCGCGCTCCTTGAGACGTTCCGCGTCGCGTCCTCCTGGCATGTTCCCCTGTCAATTAGCTCTGGGGCAGCTACTGCGTGCTCAGGCAGCTCGAGCTTAAGATCCAGATCAGTTCGGTCAGGACTCGGATGCAAAGGAGGACTCGATACACGAGGCTATAGAGCACAATCGCGGCATGGCACATCGCAATTCAGCACGGCGCAGCACAGCACAGATTTCGGCACGGTACATCAAGAGCGATACACTCAGCATTGCAACCTGGCACCTTCCTTGGCACGTTACGTGGGGCGTCCCTTGGCGAATCCCCCTGGCACGTCGCTCGGCGCGTCCCCTGGCACATCCGGTGGCACATCCATGGGCACGTTCCGTAGCGCGTCCCCTTGGCACGTCCCGCGGTGCGACCCCATGGCACGTCCCCTGGCACGTCGCCTGGCGCATCCCTTGGGACGTTTCGCGGCGCGTCCTCCTGGCATGTTCCCCTGTCCATTAGCTCTGGGGCAGCTACTGCGTGTTCAGGCAGCTCGAGCTTAAGATCCGGATCAGTTCGGTCAGGACTCGGATGCAAAGGAGGACTCGATCCACGACGCTATAGAGGAACATCGCGGCATGGCACATCGCAATTCAGCACGGCGCAGCACAGCACAGCCTTCGGCACTGTACATCAAGATCGATACTCTCAGCGTCGCATTTGTCCGTCTCCCAATCAGGTGTCTTTGAAAACGTTGCCATGCGTTACATTTCTATATTCCTTCCGGGTTCGTGGGTCGATCATGTTCCCAGAAGAGGCGTCGGCTCAGGGTTCTCTTTGATGGGCTTCCCCCCTGGCCTCGACGGCTGTAGGGCCGGCGACTTTTTAATCTGCGGTAAAGAACGAGGTCGAGAAGGGCGGGCGAATTTCATTCCTTGAAAGGGTGCGGGCCCAGGGTTCTTTTTTAGGAGCTTACCCCCAGAATCGCCTTGAGGTGGGCCGGCGAATTTCTAGTGCGTTAAATAACGAGGAGAGGGTGGGCCGGCGAATTATTTTTGAGGATGTCCCGAGCGAAACGCTTGTGTTGCAGAAATTGTTGAGAATTTCTCCAGCGAGGCGCTTGTCTTGTGTCATATATTGTCCTCTTCTGGGGGCTAGAATTCAGAGGATCTCTCAAGTGAAATGCTTGTTTTCACGTGCCCAGGTCTTGAGGATGTCTCGAGCGAGACGCTTGGTTGCACGCGTCCAGGTTGCCCAGGCAAAGGTCTAGCACGAGGAGTTGTTGAGGATGTCTCGAGCGAGACGCTTGTTTTCACGCGTCCAGGTCGCCCAGGCGGATGTCTAGCATGCGGATGTGTTGAGGAAGTCTCGGTCGAGACGCTTGTTTGCCCGTTTCAAGGTGGCCCAGGCGAATGTCTCGCATGAGGAGGTCTTGAGAATCTTTAGAGCGAAACGTTTGTTTTCACGTGTCCAGGTCGCCCAGGCAGATGTCTACCATGAAGATGTGTTGAGGATGTCTCGAGCGAGACGCTTGTTTTCACGTGTCCAAGTCGCCCAGGCGGATGTCTAGCATGATGAGGTGTTGAGAACGTCTCGAGCGAGACGACTGTTTTCACGTGCCAAGGTCACCCAGGCGGACGTCTAACATGAAGACGTGTTGAGGTTGTTTCGAGCGAGCCACTTGTTTTCACATGTCCAGTTCGCCCAGGCGGCTGTCTAGCATGAGCTTCCTCTTGGCATGTCCCCATGTAAATTAGCCCTGGGGCAGCTACTACGTGCTTAGGCAGCTCGAGCTTAAGATATAGATCAGTTCGGTCAGGACTCGGATGCAAAGGAGGACTCGATCCACGACGCTATAGAGGACAATCGTGGCAACACGGCGCAGCACAGCACAGCCTTCGGCACGGTACATCAAGATCGATACATTCAGCATTGCAACTTGGCACGTTCCGTGGCGCGTCCCGTGGCGAGTCCCCTTGGCACGTCGCGCGGCGTGTCCCCTGGTACGTGCCGTGGCACGTCCATTGGCACGTTCCGTAGCGCGTCCCCTCGGCACGTCCCGCGGTGCGTCTTCGTGGCACGTCTCCTGGCACGTCGCCTGGCGCGTCCCTTGGGACGTTCCGCGGCGCGTCCTCCTGGCATGTTCCCCTGTCAATTAGCTCTGGGGCAGCTACTGCGTGCTCAGGCAGCTTGAGCTTAAGATCCAGATCAGTTCGGTCAGGACTCGGATGCAAAGGAGGACTCGATCCGCAACGCTATAGAGGAACATCGCGGCATGGCACATCGCAATTCAGCACGGCGCAGCACAGCACAGCCTTCGGCACTGTACATCAAGATCGATACTCTCAGCGTCGCATTTGTCCGTCTCCCAATGAGGTGTCGTTCTTTGAACCGTTGCCATGCCTTACATTTCTATATTCCTTTCCGGGTTCGTGGGTCGATCATTTTTTTGTTTGTTTGAATTTCCAGATATTCCAAATCTTCCCAGAGACTACCCAGGTGAAAAACCATGTGTTTCCAGATATTCCAGATATTCCAGATCTTCCCAGAGACTACTCTGAGCTTGCAGCGCACTCCCTGGAAAAATTTGGAATATCTGGAAGATCTGGAAAACACATGGTTTTTCACTTGGGTAGTCTCTGGGAAGATCTGGGATAGCTGGGAAATGTGGAAAACACGTGGTTTTTCACTTGGGTAGTCTCTGGGAAGATCCGGAATATCTGGAACATTTGGAAAACACATACTTTTTCACCTGGGTAGTCTCTGGGAATCCGGGAAAATTGGGAATATTCGGAAAATCTGGAAAGCACAAAGTTTTGGAGAGAGAGAGAGAGAGAGAGAGAGAACGAGAGAGAGAGAGAGAGAGAGAGAAAGAGAGAGAGAGAGAGAGAGTGAGAGAGAGGCAAAGGAAAAGCAGCAGTCGAGGATGAGGAAGCGAAAAGGTATGATGACAGGGGGGGGCGAGTGTATATATATATATATATATATATATATATATATATATATATATTACACATTTGTATCCATCGCCCCTGGCCAGGCGTACCCTGTGCCCTGGATGTGCGTGCCTCCCTGGCCAAGCCAGGGGTGCGTACACGCCAGTCGTGGGTCCCAGCATGTGTCTTTCCAAGGGTGGATTGGTGTGTATAGATCTCGTCGCCCTACGACCTCCGTCCTCCGTCCTCCGTCTTCCGTCCTACATCCTCCGCCCTCCACCCTCCGCCCTCCGTCCCCGTCCGTCTGCTCGTCCGCCTGGCCCTGCCCAGTTCTCTGCCACGAGTCCCTCCCCTCCCGTCGTGCAGGCGCTCCGTCGTGACCTGCCCGGTTCCGGCGATGCGGGGACGACGAAGGCGAAGGTTTCGACGACGATGCGGATGACGATGCCGATGGCGGTGAAGAAGATGCCGACGATGCGTCCGTGCGCATGTCGGTGTCGGGGCCTCGGGTGGAGGGAACGAACACGCGGAAACGTCGGAGTCGACCTCGGTCATCGTCCATCTTTGTCACCGTCGATTCGTGGATCGTCCTTGCGAGTCGGCGACGTCTGGCAATGACCACGACCAAGATCGGCGATGACCAGACCCCGTGACATCTTGGTCATGGTGATCGTGCTCTTCCTTCGAGCGGGCGGGTGGGTGCTTCGTGGAACAAGCAATGACGCAAACATGACAATTCGGATGTTCGTTCGGATTTCTCGGATCGGAGCTGTACCCCCCCCTCCCTGGCGCGCGGAGCGCGCCAGGGGAACCCGGCGCTGATCCGAGGAATCCACGCGGACCCCGACCTCACTTTTTGTGTTGATGTCGTTGTTTTTTCTCCCTGGTGCTCTCGCCGGCGGAGGTCTGGTATCGTCTCTACGTCCTATTCATCCTGCTCCTCCTGTCCACATGGAACCTTGCGACGCGGAGGAGGAATCCACGCTGACCCCGACTTTTTATGTTGATGTCGTTGTTTTTCCCTGGTGCTCTCGCCGCGGAGGTCTGGTATCGTCTCTACGTCCTATTCATCCTGCTCCTCCTGTCCACGTGGAACCTTGCGACGCGGAGCCGCGGCCGCGGCGCCCTCCGCGCGGCCTCCTCTCGGAGGCCGGGAGAGTGGAGGAGCGGAGGCCTCCACGGGCCGCCCGCCGGAGGGGCGCGGGGAGGGTGGCCCCGCACACCCTCCGGCGCCGCGGCACCGGCCCGTGCGAGCAAACGGTGGCACAGACTCGAAGCTGGAGCTCCGCGCGGATTTCTCGGATCGGCGCTGGAGCCTCCAGCGCCGCCCCTGGCGCCGCTCGGGTCGGGCGAAAGGGGGGGATTGGGAAAGGGGGGGTTACGAAATCTGCTGCATGCAGCTGGTTTCGGCCTCTCCGAGGGGCCCATTCCTCGATACATGGCCGCCTCCGGCGCCGGGAGGCGCCGGGAAAATCAGCTACGTGAGCTGATTCTCAAACCCCCCTTTGCTATCCCCCCCTTTCGCCCGACCCGACCCTGGCGCCGCCCCTGGCGCGCTCCGCGCGCCAGGGAGGTGGGCCCAGCACCGATCCAGGAGTCCGCGGGGCTTCCGAGTGGTTCTGTTTGTGTCCTTGCCTGTTCCCCTGCATCTGGCGCCGGAGAGTGGAACACGCCTCCGCGGGGGAGGCGTCTCGGGGGAAACGTCAGGGGGGATAGGCTCACGGGGGGTCGCATCTGCTGATCTGCTATCCGGGGCCTCCCGCCGATCTGTCGGCGATGTGTCGCCGATTCCAGCTTGATGTTTCCCCCCCTGAGCTGGTCCCCCCGCAACTCTTCCCCTCATCAGAGGGGCGCGAATGGTGACCCGCGCTCTCAGCGCTCAGGGGTCATCTGGCCGCATATAGGCACGTCTCCGCGTTGGAGTCTACTCTAGGTTGTCCGCTCCCCACTCTCCCCTAGGACTCGAGAGGTCCCTCAGTGCCTCCAGGCCTCCGTGCGGGTGCCTCCGCGGAGGCCTCCGGTGGCCTCCAGAGGGCCAGCAAAAAACATCGCAAAGCGCCCGAAAGCACGGTCGACACCACCACCACCACCACCATGGGTTTAGCCAGGGGGGATGGGTCCTGAGGGAAACGGGTCTTGCACCCCTGGGGCCTTCCCACAGGACCAGTTCTTCATCCTGAGCCATTCTCTGACAGTCCCGGGGCCCGTGGAGGGCCCCGAGAGCCCGAAAACGGCGAAACACCTCAGGACCCGTTTCCCTCAGGACCCGTTTCCCCCATGGCGAAGGGGTGCGGTGGCCACAGCGTGTGGTGAGTCAGTCGGGATGCGGGGTCACCGGCTGTGGGACTTGATCCGCTCTCCGAGGGTGCCTCGGGCATTTTGGGGCCCTCTGGGGTCCCAGAGCGGTGCGGTGACGGACCGCGCGGTGAGGTCGCAGGGGGCTCCGGCGACCTCACCGCTCGGTCTGTACCGTCACCGCATCGTTTTGGGGCCCCCCATGTTCACGCATCCGCGGGGGAGGCGTCGAGACGGCGGTCGCGCCTCTCGCTTCGGGCGGCGCAACGGCGCGAAGTCGGGTGGAGCACAGTCAGGACCCTGAAACCGCTTTGGGCCCAGCAGGGGCTCTAGTTTTCGGGCACTCCCTCAGATCTGGGCCAGGAAGCCCGTTCGTCGCCGAGGCTCGCCGTGGCCAGAGACGTCACTTCGTTCCTTGTTCGGCATCGTTGTGGTAGCGCGATGCCTGTATAGCGGCAGTTTCCCGGTCGGCCACGAGTTTCCCGCGTCCGCGACGGCGCCGGGGGGCTCCTGGGTCAGGGCGGGCAGCTGTCGGCACGGACTCCACCGCTCTTCCCTGCCCAGGCCAGGCCGAGGCCCCCTCTTCTCTGGGGTTGACTGTGGCGTCCCTTGTCCGTGTCTCTACCCACGGCTCCCGGTGTGGGATCCAACCGCAGGGTCTCAAGTTCTCGCCTCAGCCCTCCTTGCCCTCCTCCTCCTCCTCCTCCTCCTCCTCCTCCTCCTCCTCCTCCTCCTCCTCCTCCTCCTCCTCCTCCCCCTCCCCCTCTTCTTCCTCCTCTTTTTTCTCCTCCCCCTCGTCTTCCTCCTTCTCTTCCTCCGCCCCCTCTTCTTCCACCTCCTTTTCCTCCTCCCCTCCCCTCCTCCTCCTCCTCCTCCTCCTCTTTCACGTCCTCACCTCTTCCTCCTCCCGCTCTTCCTCCCCTCCTCCTCCTCCTCCTCCTCCTCCTCCTCTTCCCTCCTCCTCCTCCTCCTCCTCCTCCTCCTCCTCCACGTTCTCACCCCTTCCTCCTCCCCCTCCTCCACGCCCCCCTCCCTTCCTCTTTCCCTTCGATCTTCTCCCTCCTCCGCGTCCTGCTCCCCCGTGCTTCTGAACGAGTGTCGAAGCCGATTTGCCAAGTGCGGCCACCGCATCAGCCCTGATCTGCTTCCTGGCAAAGGGGGCGCGACCCCCCCAGCGTGTCTGGGGGTTTGCGTGGGTACATCGCCTTTCTCCTGCCCTCATGCTGCGCGTATACGCTATACGCTTGCCTGGTCGTGTGCGGAAAGGCCACCGTCTGAAGCGAGCGAAGACAATGGTTCAGCAGCCACGCTGAAGAAGGTCGAACAGGCGGCGGAGCGGAGAAGGCGTGAGGCGGGCAGGGCGTCCAGGGGGTAGCCATATGCGCTCGCGGTGCCCGTGATCCTCATTTGCCAGCATGCAGCGCCTCGTTCAGGAGCGCGCGCCACAGGCCTGGCGGCTGAGCCCTGCATGGAGAGAGGAGGCCCCGCCGGGCTCCCGGGCGCCGACGCGCTGGAATGCACCCACGCTGCTGCCATGGTTGCCCCAGCCTGCTCTTTCCTTTCCGCCTCTCTCCTCTGCCCAGCGCCAGCTCCTCCTGTGCCGCAATTCGTGTCTGGAGCGCCCCTCGCGATGCTTGACAGGTACTTGCCTTGCTGGCGCCCGCCGACCCCAAACAGTGCCCCAGCCCACGTGTGCGCGCCCACGGTCGGGCATGCTCGGCCGGCCTCGATGCTTCTGCTGCGACCGCCGGGTGGAACCCCCGCCCCCTCGGAAGAGCCCCTTCGCCACGGCCACCAGCTCTCCCCCGCTGCGCTGGGGACGGGGGCGGGCGGAAGGGGTGGGTTTGACACCTCGCGCCCCCCCTGTCTAGACTCAGGCTGGAGGGGGAGAGGGAGGGGCCAAACTCGCAACGGGAGCGCCACCAGCTGTCGCTCACTCCCCCACGCCCTCCCACCATATCTGGGTGCTTGAGACGATCCCGCCAGCGTGCCAGCGAGGCACTCTGAGCGTCGACCCTTCAAGTACCGCCCAGAACGCCGCCGTCACACTTCTTGATGAATCTTGGACCGTCTTGGTATTGTCTTGGTCTGCTGTGGCCCTCTTCGGTCGCCTTGGGGCTCTCTTGCCCCGCGGCCCTCCTGGGCCATCTTTGAAGCAGTTTTGGCTGTCTGGGGCCTTGGTGCTGATACCCCCTGACGCGGCCGTGGGTTGCATTTCGGCGCCTCGAGTTCCAGCATGACTGGATCCACGCCCCCTTCTCCGCCAGGCAAGGCTTCTGGGTCACGGACCCCGGGCCGGAGGAGGGGCTGCTGCTGGCGTCGGTGTACCTCCACACGAGCCGCGCACTCGACGACGTCAACCTGGACATTCTGTTCGGGATAGGCGCCGTGCTGCGGGCCGCGGACAGGCCCTTCATCGTCGGCGGAGACTGGCAGATGCTCCCGTCCACCTTGGGCCAGTCCTACTGGCCGCAGGCTGTTCGGGGAGTGGTCCAGGCGGCGTCGGAGCTCGATGCCACTTGCATCACCAGCAAGAGCGCGAGGGTCATCGATTTTTTCGTGACGAGTCGGTACCTCGCAGGCGGGAAGGTGCGGGTGATAGACGACCTGTCGGTGGCCACGCACAAGGGGGTGGTGTACGAGCTGGACGTGCCCTCCCTGCCCCTCACCGTGCAGACGATGCACATGGCCAAGCCCTTCCCCGCCAACGCGGTGATCGGCCCCCATCGGCCTCCCCCCGATTACAGGGCCCTGGTGGAGAGAGGCCGGGACGAGCGGGTGGCGGCCCAGCGGCGTCGCAGCACGGCCGACGATCGGTGTTAGCTGGACGCTAAGTTCCAGGCATGGCTACGCTTGTATGAGGACGAGCTCGTGGAGTATTACGGCCTTCCGGATGAGGACGATAAGTACCGTGGGCGCGAGCATGGAGTGAAGTACGTGACGACGACGCTGGACATGCACAAGCGGCAGCAGGCGAGGTACAGTGGTGCGCCCAGCCCCGCGGACAGCCATTGGCAATGGCTCGCGGACCGTGTGCGCGAGTGGCGGCACCGCCGGGCAGCGCGAGGCGGAGTGCATGGACTGCGACGGCTTCGCGCGCTGCATGTTAGGCTGCTGCGTTTCAGGCCGCGTCCAACGCGACCTCGAGGCCCGAGATGTGGGCGGCCTGGCGCGAGCTGGTCCGCAAGCTGGATTCCGCCAGCGAGCAGGACCTGGACCACCTCGAGGCCGACCTCCGAACCTGCGCCCGCTGGGCTGCAGACAAGGCCGCGTACCGACGGTATCGAAATTGGATCGAGTGGTCGAGGGATGCGACCAGGCAGGACGGCATGAGACAGGCGTTCAAGTGGTGGAAGCAGGAGGCGCCGTGGTCGCTGGCATCGCCTGCTGCGGCGCCAGGGGCAGTGCTGTCTATCCGGGACGAGGCACGGGCCGCCATCGAGCCCTGGCACCGCCTGTGGGCGACAGGGCCAGGCCTGGAGGCCATCGAGTGGCAGGAGTCGGACTTCGACGGCGTGACGGTGGCGCTCCCGTCCGTGGACGAGGTGCGGCGCGTGTCACACACTTTCTCGGGCCTCACGGGCCTTGGCTGCGACGTGGTGCTCCCGAGGCATTTCGCGCTGCTGAGCGACCAGGCCATCCTCGCCCTCATCTGCCTCTGGGAGTGCATGATCGGCATGGGCCACGTCCCCAAGGCGATCGCCCTGATGCGCGAGGCCCTCCTGCCCAAGCCCGAGGGTGGTCGGCGCGCGATCGGCATCTTCCCTGGCACGGTGCGGCCGCTGACCCGGTGGCTGCGGCACACGGAGGGCGGCAAGTGGGCTGACGGCCACCGCCGCGATTACGTGTATGGAGTGGACGGCCAGGGCAAGAGCTGCGAGGCCTGTGTGTGGCGGCAGTCGGCCAAGGCCAAGTACGCTACAGCCCGCGCCTGGACGGCCGTCTCCATCCTGCTGGACCTGTCCAAGGCCTGCGAGTTCATCTGCTGGCACCTCCTCGTGGCCAAGGCCCTCCTTGTGGAGTTCAACATGCTGCTGCTGTGCCTCATGATCTGCTTCTACAGCATGCCGCGCGCCCTGGCCTTCGAGGGCATGGTCTTGGGCGAGTTCGCCCCGTGGAATGGGGTGGTGGCCGGCTGCTCTTTTGCCGACTTGATGATGCGGATCTTCGTGGTCCCGATTCTGGATCGAGTGGCTGGCACGCCGCACCTCGCCCTGGGCAACGTGGTGGACGATGTCCAGCTCCAGTCGTCTGGCCGCGAGGCGATGGTGGTCGGCGCGCTGACCAAATCCTACGCGGCCGTTCGAGATGCGATGCTGGCGGACCACCTGGTGCTCAGGGCCAGGTGGTCCCGAACAGCCACGCCGCCGCGGTCGCGCTGGGCCGCCGCTGCCCGACGCTGCGTGGGCGTGAGGCCCGCTCGACCCGCAACTTTGGTTGCGATTTTTCGTGCGGTGAGCGGATCGGCGCGACCACCCGCCGCAAGCGGCTCGAGCGAGTCCAGCGGCGCTGCGCGAAGGCGCGGGCACTCTGCTGGGCGCGCGGCAAAATCAAGCAACTAGTTAGCATGGGAATGGTGCCGGTGGGGACTTGGGGCGACTCGGTGACGGGGCGGGCGTGGGGCAACGTCATGCGCTTGCGTAGAGCGGCACGAGCAGCCCTTTTTGTGCACACGTCTCGTCGGTCGCTCACGCTTGACCTCGCGCTCGTCGAGGGTGACCCTGCCACAATAGATCCAGCATATCCAGCGTATAATTGCACTGTCGGGCCCATTTTCATGCTGGCCCAGGCTGTCTGGTCCAGCTGGTTCCCACTCGATTGGCTCGGCTTTCTCCTCAATGCTGCTGATAAGCGCCTCGCCCGAGCCAGGGGCCCTGCTGTGGACAGGACTTGGTCGTTGGTCCAAGGCCCGATCTCGGCGGCCCTTGCCTCCTGCCTGCGAATCGGGTGGTCCCTAGGGCCAGGCATCTGCAGTTTGAGGACTGCTCGCGGCGAGGTCTTGGAATCAAGTGAAGTGTGCCCTCGGACAATTCAGAAAATCGCCAAGCAGGGTGTCGAGGATTGGCTCCTCCGCACTGCGCACGTAGAGTGTCCCCACCTCGCCTCGCTCTCTCATCCCCCCTTCCTCGCCCCCATTCGCCTCCTCTGCTCAACCCAGCCGTTAGCCGCCAAGGATTGGGCGGCCTTGCGCCAGGCGGCGGCAAGATGCTTCGCAGCGAGTGGATATTGGGATCGCGCTCGCAAATTCAAGGCGGGACTCGTCGATGGCCCTTGGTGCGAACTGTGTGGCCTCGAGCGGGGGGCGGTGGGGCACTTGTTGGGGGTCGTGTCCGGGCGCGTGGGGCTATCGGCGAGATTGCATGCTGCCGCAATCGCTTCGCTCTGGTGCGCGCGACCGCGAGGAATTGGCTTTGTGGTGCCGCGGTCTCCTGCCCGACCCCGTCGCGTGGTGTCTGCCTCCCACCCTGGAGCTCCAGGTGAGCTGGGAGGTTAGCCCCCCCGGGAGGCCGCCTGGAGGGCGAGGCTTTCGGCGACGGGTCCTGCGGGTCCACTCTTGCGTGCGAGCCCCGTCTGAGGAGAGCGGGGTGGTCCGTGGTCCAAACTTCGGGGAGCGGCTTAGATGTCACGGCCGCGCTGTGTGGGCCCCTCCCGGGACTCCTTCAGGGTTCTGAGGTGGCCGAGCTGTTCGGGCTCCTAATGTGCCTCCTCCACGTCTCGCTCGGGCCCTTTCGCTGCCTATCCGACTGTGAATGGGTGGTCTCGAGCTTTGAGAAGGGCCGCGAGGCCACGACGGGCAGCGCGTGCATGTGCGCCGACCTGCGGGGACGGGTGTGGGGGCGCGTGGACGACCTTGGGGGGGAGGTGGAAGTGATCAAATTCAAGGGTCACGCGCTTGTGCGCGACGACCACCTGTCAGCAGACGCCAGGTACTGGCGACTCGGTACCAAGTTTGCTGATCAGTTCGCTAGGCTCGGAGCGTCCAGGCATCCCCAGGACATGCAGGCGAACGATCGCGTGTTGAAGTCGGACAGCCTGTCCACGTATGTGTGCAAGTACATATGTAGAGCCCTGCGAGCTGTCGGCCCTCCTGCCAGTGCAGTGTCTGCTCGGGATGTCGAGACCCGTGGACGACGTCGGCCGTCCCCGAGGCTCACGGCTGATGAGGAGGCCCCCGCGGGAGAGCATGACATAGTCCAGTTTGCGGGTAAGTTGCGATGCGTAAGGTGCCTGCGCGTGGCCAAGGTGGCCAAGTCGCTCAGGCAGGCCCCGTGCCGGCCTGCCGTAGGCCACCGGCTTTGGTGCGTTGGCCCGTTCACCTTCTGCTGCTCGTGTGGAGCACACTCGTGCGATAATGCCCAGCTCCTGGCGGTGGATTGCAGGGGGCACTGCGAGCGCGGCTCGTCGACGCGTGCCCGCTTGGACCACCTCCGGAGCGTAACCCACCCACGAACTGGGGCGAATTTGCCTCTCGGTTCGGGGCCGAAGGCCCTGACTCCGTTTGGGAGCTTCGTTCTGGACGTAAAATTCGGGGGGCTGGAGGTCCTCCCCGAGTGGTGAGGTGGTCGTCCTGCATGCCGAGTGGCCATTTTGACCGAGAGGCACCGCCTGCTTGGAGCACGCTGCGTCGCGACGGTGCCCGCGGGTATTGTTTTCGCTCCGCGAAGCCCCCAGCTGCGGCACTGCACCTGTGGGCTACACCCCAGCAAAGCCCTCCTCTCCCTCCTCCCTGCGTTTCACCCACCCAGTACAGCGTTTCGTGGTCCCATAGGGAGCTCCACCGAAGCCCCCAGTGGGACCGCCCACATTGGTCCCGGACATTAAATTTGTCATTTTCACCCAGCCAGTATTCGGGGGCGGAAAAGAGGGGGGTGATGACTAGGGGGGGTGGATATCATGGCGTGGGCCATGATTTTTCCCCAGATCTCTTGGCGCTTCTTCTTATTTCAATACGTCCCCGGCCCCCCCGCTGGTCCGCGCACATGCCGCCGGTCATGATTTGCACCCCCCCCTCTTGGACACGCCCCCTTGGCCGCTCCCGAAGTACAGCGTTTCGTGGCCCCATAGGGGGCTCCACCGAAGCCCCCAGTGGGACCGTCAGTATGCGTCCCGGAAGCGCAATTTGGCATTTTCGCCCACCCAGTACAGCGTTTTGTGGCCCCACAGGGAGCTCCACCGAGCCCCTCAGTGGGACCGTCAGTTTGCGTCCCAGAAGTCCAGTTTGGCATGATCGCCCACCCAGTACAGCGTTTCGTGGCCCCATAGGGAGCTCCACCGAAGCCCCCACTGGGACCGCCCGCATGCGTCCCGGAAACCCAATTTGGCATTTTCGCACACCCAGTACAGCCTTTCGTGGCCCCACAGGGAGCTCCACCGAAACCCGCTTCGGCCCGCATGCGTCCCCCCAACCCAGTGCAGCGTTTCGTGGCCCCACAGGGAGCTCCACCGACGGCCCTGGTATTACCACCCGCATGCGTCCCCCCCACCCAGTACAGCGCTTCGTGGCCCAATAAGTAGCTTCACGGAAGACCCTGGTACCACCGCCCGCATGCGTCCCCCCCCGCCCAGTGCAGCGCTTCGTGGCCCCATAGGGAGCTCCACCGACGGCCCCAGTGCTACCGCCTGCATGCGTTCCCCCCACCCAGTGCAGCGCTTCGTGGCGCCATGGGGAGCTTCACCGAAGAAAATGTTCGCAATTGTGGTACCCACAATTGCATATGTTTGGGTCCTTCTCCAGGATGATTTTCCCGGAAAGGGCTCCGTCCCAGGGTTCTCTTTTAGTAGGTAAACCTGTCCCCGGTGCCATGCGGGAGGTGGGCTGGCGGAACTATTTCATGGTAATTTTCGAGGTCGAGGTGGGCCGACGGAATTAATTGCGAGGATGTCTCGAGCGAAACGCTTGTTTTCAGAATTTGTTGAGGATGTCTCGAGCGAAACGCCTCTTGCTGTCCTCCGTCGTCGTCGTCATCGTCCTCCGCATTCCTCCTCCTACTCGCCCTCGTTCTCTTCGTCCTCATCCTTTTGCTTCCCTTCCTCCTCGTTGTCCTCATGCTCCTCCTCGCTATCCTCGCGTTCTCCACGTCGTCCTCGTCATCGCCTCCTCGTCGCCCTCGTCTTACTTTTCTTCTTCTTCTTTTTCTTCTTCTTCGTCGCCCAATGAGAACATTCGACTAAAGCGGCGCTTCCCTTTCTTGTCCGATCAGGTTTCTGAAAATGGCCGTTTCGCTCGAGACATCATCAACAAGTCTGCCCGGGAGGGGACTCCGAATCGACATCGTCTTGGAATCGCTCCTGGAGGGCTTTCCAACGGCCCAAAGGAGGCCCAAAAGACGCCTCGGAGGGCCCCAAGAGCGCCCAAGAGCTCCACACATGGACCCCAAGAGACCCCCGAGAGCGCTCCAGGAGGCACTCACACAGCTCACAAGAACCCCGAGACGGCCCAAGACCTGGGACCGGCCAAGAGGGCTCCAAGAGACTCCTGGAAGCGCCCCAGGAGGCCCCGAAACGGCCCAAGATCGCCCCAAGACGGCCCAAGATGGCGTCGAGACGGCCCAAGAAAGCTCCCAAGAACCCTACGACGCGCCCAGGCAGCCCAAGAAGACCCCAGAAGCCCACAAGAGGACCCAAGAGGCCCCCAAGAAGCCCCCAACCGGCCACAAGAAAACCCCGCGCGGCGCCACGATCCCCCAGGGCAGCCCGATAGGGTCACCAGGACCCTCTCCTGATTCAACATCCTTCTTCAGTTGCCTCTTGCTGTCCTCCGTCGTCGTCGTCATCGTCCTCCGCATTCCTCCTTCTACTCGCCCTCGTTCTCTTCGTCCTCATCCTTTTGCTTCCCTTCCTCCTCGTTGTCCTCCTGCTCCTCCTTGCTATCCTCGCGTTCTCCACGTCGTCCTCGTCATCGCCTCCTCGTCGCCCTCGTCTTACTTCTTTCCCAGAAAGGGCGTGGGCCCAGGGTTCTCTTTTAGTGGGATACCCCCCCGGTTTTGACTTGAAGGGGGCTGGCGGAGTTATTCTTGATAAAAAACAAGGTAAAGTCAAATTCGGCGTGAAAAAATGCGTTTCGCGCGTGCCCGCTCGAGGAAAGTCGTCTCCATCTCAGATCCTCGATTAATAACGGGGTCCGCGGGCCTCCGTTTTCCATTGTGAATGAGGGTGCGGGGCTTTTTTAGCAGAATCCTAAAAAACGATGTCTGGAGCCCCGACCGCGACGCGGAAAAGCGCCCCGCGCGCAGGAATTCCGAGGATGTCTCACGCGTGCCGCGTCCCGCGCGCAGGAATTTTGAGGATGTCTCGACTAATTCGGTTGTTTTTCCAGGATTTAGAGCGTGAAAATGTTGAATTTTTGCGTGCCCGCTCGAGGATGGTGCGCTCCCCGGCGCCAAAGATCGAGGATGTCTCGAGCGAAACGCTTGTTTGTCAAAACTTGACGGGCCTGGGTGCCCCAGCATGCCCCAGGAGGCCCTGGGAGCGCGGACGCGGCGTAATTTACAAGGGATCGTAGCTCGGACCACTCGGAATTTGCAAGGGATCGTTGCACCCGGAGCGCGGGCGCAGCGTAATTTACAAGGGATCGGGGCCCTGGGGGCTCGGACGCAGCGTGATTTACGAGGGATCGTGGCCCTGGGAGCGCGGACGCAGCGTAATTTACGAGGGATCGTGGCCCTGGGAGCGCGGACGCAGCGTAATTTACAAGGGATCGTGGCCCTGGGAGCGCGTCCCGTGGCACGTCCATTGGCACGTTCCGTAGCGCGTCCCCTTGGCACGTCCGGCAGTGCGTTCCCATGGCACGTTCCCTGGGACGTCGCCTGGCGCGTCCCTTGGGACGGTCCGCGGCGCGTCCTCCTGGCATGTTCCCCTGTCAATTAGCTCTGGGGCAGCTACTATGTGCTGAGGCAGCTCGAGCTTCAGATCCAGATCAGTTCGGTCAGGACTCGGACGCAAAGGAGGACTCGATACACAACGCTATAGACCACAATCGCGGCATGGCACATCGCAGTTCAGCGCGTCCCTTGGGACGTTCCGCGGCGTGTCCTCCTAGCATGTCTCCTTGCCAATCAGCTCTAGGGCAGCTACTATATGCTGAGGCAGCTCGAGCTTACGACCCAGATCAGATCGGTCAGGACTCGGATGCAAAGGAGGACTCGATCCACAACGCTATAGAGCACAATCGCGGCATGGCACATCGCAGTTCAGCACGGCGCAGCACAGCACAGCCCTCGGCACGGTACATCAAGATCGATACATTCATCATTGCATGTGCCCGTCGCCCAATCAGGTGTCTTTGAAACGTTGCTATGTCTTACATTTCTATATTCCTTTCCGGGTTCGTGGGTCGATCATGTTCCCAGAAAGGGCTTGGGCCCAGGGTTCTCTTTTGGATGTTTTACCCCTGGCCCCTATGGGAGGTGGGCCGGCGGAATTATTCTGCGATGAATTGCGAGGTAAAGTGTGAATTTGCAGTTGAACAAGTGCGTTTTTCGCGTACCCGCTCGAGGAAAGTTTGCCCCCCATCTCGGATCCTCGATAAATAACGGGGTCCGCAGACCACCGTTTTCCTTCGTAAAAGTGCGGGGCATTTTTAGCAGAATCCTCAAACAAAGACCGAGGTCTGGAGCCCCGACCAGGACATTCCTCGAGGATGGCGCGTCCGCTCGAGGATGGCGCGTCCTGCTCGAAGATGGCGCGTCCTGCGCGCAGAATCAAATTTGATGGGCCTGGGCGCTCAAGGATGCCCAGGGGTTCTGTGAGCGCAAAGCCAGCGTAATTTACGATGGATCGCAGCTTTGGGAACGCGGACGCCGCGTAGTTTACAGGGGATCCTGGCCCTGGGAGCGCGGATGCCGCGTGATATATCAGGGATCGTGGCCCTGGGAGTGCGGGGGCTGAGCCATTTTTGCGTGTCCAGGCCACCCATGGGGGTATCTAATCGGCAACACCCCAACATACTTATACTATATGTGCGTCGCCCCCCCAGGGGCGACGCGCGCACCGAGAAATCTTATAGTATATGCGTCGTGGCGGGCGCTTTCTGGCCACACCGCTCGGGAAACGATATACTACAAGATGGGTATACTACATGTTCGGGTCGGACGCGCGCCTCCAAGGGAGGACATATAGTACTGGTATGTCTTTGTGCTTCCCAGTCTAACATGGTTGTCCCGTGCCCAGGGGGTTCTGGGAGCGCGCACCCAGGGTAATTTACGAGGGAGCGCGGCTCTGGGCGAAATATATATATATATATATATATATTATATATATATATATATGTAAATAATAATAATAAAACACATAAAAAAAGGGATCGCGGCTTTGGGAGCGCGGACGCCGCGTAATTTGCAAGGCATCTTGGCGCTCCCTGGGAGCGCGGATGCCGCGCAATGTACTGGGGATCGTGGCCCTGGAAGTGCGGGGGGCCGAGTAGTTTTTATGTGTCCAGGTCACCCGGGGGGGTATCTAACATGGTTGTTCCGAGCCAGGACCATCGTGTTTTTACGCGTGCAGGCCACCCAGGGGTGTATCTAACATGGTTGCTCAGAGCTGGATCCAAGTGTTTTAACATGTTCAGGCCACCCAGTGGGGTATCTGACATGATAGTCCCGAGCTGGCACCACGTGTTTTGGCGTGTCCAGGCCACCCAAGGGAATATCTAACATAGTTGTCCCGAGCAAGGACCACGTGTTTTAACGTGTCCAGGTCACCTACGGGTGTATTTAACATGGTTGCCCAGAGCTGGTCCCACGTGTGTTCACGTGTCCAGGCCACCCATGGGGATACCTAACATGATTGTCCCGAGCTTAAGCCATGTGTTTTTATGTGTTCAGGCCGCCCAGGGTGGTATCTAACATGATTGTCCCGAGCTGGCACCAAGTGTTTTTACGTGTGCAGGCCACCCAGGGGGATATCTAACATTGTTGTCCCGAGCAAGGATCGCGTGTTTTAGCGTGTCCAGGCCGCCCAGGTGTGTATCTAACATGGTTGCCCAGAGCTGGTCCCACGTGTGTTTACGTGTCTAGGCCACCCAGGGGGTACCTAACATGATTGTCCCGAATTGGAAACGCGTGGTTTTACGTGTTCAGGCCGCCCAGGGGGGTATTGAACATGGCGGAACCAGGTGTTTCCACGTGTCCAGACCACCCAGGGGGTATCTAACATGGGCCTCTTGGGGCCTTCCTTGGGGCCTGGAACGGACATCTGAGATGAAGATGTGTTGAGGATGTCTCGAGCGAACCACTTGTTACCTAACAGCGAAGACTGATAGGTTTCTAGTGGTGTCAAAAGAGAGCATCATGACTCCTCAGGGGGGTCGTGGCGGGACCCGGGGCGGCTGCCGCCGAAGCCCAAATCGCCTGGGACATCCTCGCAAAATCGCTCTTGGCGCTGCTAGAACTCCATTCCCGGCGTACATTTTGGATGCCCGGAGCCAACTGTAGGCCACTTCGTGGTCTTCGAGTTCCCAGAACTCCATTCCCGGGCCACATTTTGGATGCCCGGAGCCAACTGTAGGCCACTTCGTGGTCTTCGAGTTCCCAGAACTCCATTCCCGGGCCACATTTTGGATGCCCGGAGCCAACTGTAGGCCACTTCGTGGTCTTCGAGTTCCCAGAACTCCATTTCCGGGCCACATTTTGGATGCCCGGAGCAAACTGTAGGCCGCTTCGTGCTCTTGGACTTCCCAGAACTCCATTCCTGGGCATGATTTTGAATGCCCGGAGCAAACTGTAGGCCACTTCGTGTTCTTCGAGTTCCCAGAATTCCATTCCCTGGCCACATTTTGAATGCTGAGGCAGGCTGATGCTGAGGCTGAGGCAGGCTGAGGCAGGCTGAGGCAGGCTGAGGCTGAGGCCGAGGCTGAAGGCAGACTGAGGCTGAGGCTGATGCAGGCTGGCTGAGGCTGAGGCAGGCTGAGGCTGATGCAGGCTGAGGCTGAGGCAGGCTGAGGCTGAGGCTGAGGCTGATGCAGGCTGAGGCTGAGGCAGGCTGAGGCTGAGGCCGAGAGGCTGAAGGCAGAGGCTGAGGCTGAGGCTGAAGGCAGGCTGAGGCTGAGGCTGAGGCTGAGGCAGGCTGACTGAGGCTGAGGCAGGCTGAGGCTGAGGCTGAGGCAGGCTGAGGCTGAGGCTGAGGCTGAGGCAGGCTGAGGCTGAGGCAGGCTGAGGCTGAGGCCGAGGCTGAAGGCAGACTGAGGCTGAGGCTGCAGGCTGAGGCTGAGGCTGAGGCAGGCTGAGGCTGAGGCTGAGGCAGGCTGAGGCTGAGGCTGAGGCTGAGGCTGAGGCTGAGGCTGAGGCTGAGGCTGAGGCTGAGGCTGAGGCTGAGGCTGAGGCTGAGGCTGAGGCCTGAGGCTGAGGCGAGGCTGAGGAAGGCAGGCTGAGGCTGAGGCTGCAGGCTGAGGCTCTGAGGCTGAGGCAGGCTGAGGCTGAGGCTGAGGCTGAGGCTGAGGCTGAGGCAGCTGGCAGCTGCAGGCTGAGGCTGAGGCTGAGGCAGGCTGAGGCTGAGGCAGGCTGAGGCTGAGGCTGAGGCTGAGGCTGAGGCAGAGGCTGAAGGCAGACTGAGGCTGAGGCTGAAGGCAGGCTGAGGCTGAGGCTGAGGCTGAGGCTGAGGCTGAGGCTGAGGCTGAGGCTGAGGCTGAGGCAGGCTGCAGGCTGAGGCAGGCTGAGGCTGAGGCTGAGGCTGATGCAGGCTGAGGCTGAGGCAGGCTGAGGCTGAGGCCGAGGCTGAAGGCAGACTGAGGCTGAGGCTGAAGCAGGCTGAGGCTGAGGCTGCAGGCTGAGGCTGAGGCTGAGGCAGGCTGAGGCTGAGGCTGAGGCAGGCTGAGGCTGAGGCTGTGACTGCATGCCGGCCACTGCGACTGCCATCGCGAATGCGACTACGACTGCGAGAACAGCAGAACTCTACAACTGGATTCTCATCTGAATCTTAAGGGGAATGCTTCCAGATATGCTCCTACACATCGCTGTTAGGTTGCTTTGCCGGGATAATTTTCCTTTCCATTTCGCCCAGGCGGATGTCTAGCATGAGGTGGCACGTCCATCGGCACGTTCCGTAGCGCGTCCCCTTTGGCACGTCCCAGGGTGCGTCCCCATGGCACGTCCCCTGGCACGTTGTTTGGCGCGTCCCTTGGAACGTTCCGCGGCGCGTCCTCCTGGCATCTTTCCCTGTGAATTAGCTCTGGGGCAGCTACTATGTGCTCAGGCTCAGGCAGCTCGAGCTTAAGATCCAGATCAGTTCGGTCAGGACTCGGATGCAAAGGAGGACTCGATCCACAACACCATAGAGCACAGCCGCGGCATGGCACATCGCAATCCAGCACGGCGCAGCACAGCACAGCCCTCGGCACGGTCCATCAAGATCGATACACTCAGCATTGCAACCTGGCACGTTCCTTTGCACGTTCTGTGGCGCGTCCCGTGGCGAGTCCCCCTGGCACGTCGCGCGGCGCGTCCCCTTGGCACGTCCCGCGGTTGGAACGTTCCGCGGCGCGTCCTCCTGGCATGTTCCCCTGTGAATTAGCTCTGGGGCAGCTACTATATGCCCAGGCAGCTCGAGCTTAAGATCCAGATCAGTTCGGTCAGGACTCGGATGCAAAGGAGGACTCGATCCACAACGCTATAGGGCACAATCTCGGCATGGCACATCGCAATTCAGCACGGCGCAGCACAGCACAGCCCTCGGCACGGTACATCAAGATCGGTACACTCAGCATTGCATTTGCCCGTCGCCCAATCAGGTGTCTTTGAAGCGTTGCCATGCCTTACATTTCGATATTCTTTTCCGGGTTCGTGGGTCGATCATGTCTTCTTCTTCGCTCAATCTGCCCATTGGACTAAAGTGGTGCTTCCCGTTCTTGTCCGATCAGGTTGGTAGCACCCGAGACAACCATGGGTCGCCATCGGATTGAGAGCCATCGGGAACCTCTCGGGCGCTAGGTGCGCGACGCGCACGAGATACGCCATGCGTGCGAGTTGAGCCACGCTCACCTGGTGCTCCAGGTGACCCGGGAGCCCAAGCGAGCCAGGCGCGCCTGGTGCGCCAGATGCGCCACGTGCGCAAACTGCGCTGTGTGCAAGTCACCTGTGCCCAAGAGTCAGCTGGGACTCGCACCCTCCTTCGTCGCAGACGGGGGAGGGCTGAGGAGGATGAGGTTGCTGGGAGTGGCGGAACGGGGGCATTCGCTCAGGGGTGGAAGCGTCGACCCCTAAGTGGCCCATTCATCGCCGATCTGGGCCTGGGTCCTCGATCCAGCCGAGGAGCCTGCAGTTTCGCCATCGAGGGCCAATCGCCGATCAACTGGAGGTGCATCGCCGATTTCAGTCCGAGGCTTCCCCCCGAGCCATTCTCCCCATGTCGCTCACCCTCATGGGGGCGCTTCGACCAGCTGACGTAATGAGGGTCTCGTACCTGCTTGAAGAGGTAGCGTGGACGCTCCAGCCACTAGGAGGGCATCGGCCGCTCTGCACGCGCGCGCGCGCGTACGACTCTGTCGGTGGCAGCGGCCGCCGGCATCCGCTCGCCCGATGGCCTCTTCCCTCGCCAGGAACCTGCCCAGCTACCTTGTCACCGTGCCAGTGCCCGAGTGCGAGTCCGTGTGCGAGGGCATCGCGTACCACCCACTCTGTGGCAAGGCCAGGCACGCGACTTCCCCTCTGAGCTCCACTCGGGCGCAGTGTGGCTTCTTGGAGTCAGTGTCAGGCATGATCATGACGTAGCTGCGCACGCAGAGATGTCATCTGGCCTCCTGGATGTCGACCAGGTTCCTCTCTGTGCTCGCTCAGTTCAACCTGCTGTGTGGGTTCAGCATTGCCGTGTTTGTGTGGTCCAGAATGCCCATTCGTCTGCACATTAGCGTTGTAATCAACACCGCCATATGAGTATCCAGCTTGAGGCGGCGATCTTATTTTCCACAGCACCCGCATCACGCATATGTTGGCTCCTACCTCCATGGCCCGAGGAGGAGGAGGACCCAAGGAGGAGGAGGAGGAGGAGGAGACCCATGGGCCAATGGGGCCAAGGAGGAGGAGGAGGACCCAGGAAGGAGGAGGAGGAGGAGGAGGGTGAGGGGGAGGGGGAGGAGGAGGATGAGGAGGAGGTTGAGGAGAAGGAGGAGGAGGAGGAGGAGGAATAATAAGCATACCAATGCATACTCATAATACACATCATACTACCATAGTAGTATGACTAATACTAATAAGACGACTAATAATAAGAAGGCGACTAATCGTAGTACGAAGACTACTAGGAATAGTATTTTTCATAACATAGCAATAATACCACCAATACTAATAGTAATGCTAATGCTATTAACAATAGTACTATGGATGATCATAATAATAAGAACACTGATAACGATGAAACCATACTTATTCATAAGAATAATCAGCAAACTAAGAAAACGACAAAGAAGACTGAGACGAATATTAATCATAATAATGCTAATGATAATAAACATACGAATAACAATAAGAGGAGGAGGAGGGGGAGGGGGAGGACGAAGAGGAGGAGGAGAAGGAGGGGGATGAGGAGGAGGAGGAGACGGAGGAGGAGGAAGGAGGAGGAGGAGAATGAGGACGGGGAGCGGAGGAGGAGGAGGAGGAAGAGGAGAAACATGATGAGGAAGAGGAGAGGAGGAGGAGAACGGAGGATGAGGAGGAGGAGGAGGAGGAGGAGGAGGAGAAGGAGCAGAGGAGGATGAGGAGGAGGAGGAGGAAGAGGAGGAGGAGGAGGGAGAGGAGGAGGAGGGGAGGAGGAGGCGGTGGAGGAAGGAGGAAAAGGAGGGGACAATGAGCGGAGGAGGAAGAGTAGGAGGGGAGGAGGAGGAGGAGAGGGGCGAGAGGAGGACGAGGAAGAGGTGTCGTTTTCGGCCTCCTTGGGCCGCCTGGGGGTGAGGAACGCCCAAAAGCTTTTCGGACCACGACCCACGAACCTTGACGAAGAAGTGAAGTGCGTTCAGCCTTCGATCCCCCCGTCCGTTGTTGGGCCGTTGCCCCGGGCTAAGCTAGAACGTAAAAGCGCGCGCGTAGCGCGCGCGTGGTTATATTATGTATTTGTGTATGTATATGTATATATACTAGTATTTTTATCCGTATATGTATTCGATTGGCACGCATATGTATATGTGCACACATATATATAAATATTTATGTGCACCTATATATATGTATATGTGTGTTTATATTTGTGTCTATGTACATGCACATACACGTGTATACGTATATGCATTTGCATATAGATATACATATGTACACATATGCTTTATATTTACGTACATGTACAATCATGTGTATATGCATTTAGAATCCACATGTTTAGGTGCATGTTTATATATTTCTGCATGCGTGTGGATCGAGTATTTGTATGTATATACATACACGTATATGTATATGTATATGTTTATGTGTATGTGTATGCATATTCATAGGTATATGTAAATGTATATGTGCACGCGCCTGTATATGTGTATGTGTGTATATGTACACATATGTATATGTGTAGGTTTACATGTACAAGTATACATGTATTGTATTAGTATGGTAGACCAGAAAACCAACCCCATGCCCCCCCGGGCCACAGCAGACCAGGGGCACCTGAACAACACTAAGTTCCCCCTCTTCCCCCAGGGCCTCCCCGGGGCCTCTCCAGAACCTTCCCGGAGCTTCCCCCGCCCCCCCAGGAGCTTCCGGGTATGTTGCAAGTCGGTCACAGACGGGCTAAAATAACTTCCGGATTGGCCCGGGCGGCGTCAAGACGGCCCAGGAGGCCCCCGAGACGCCCCCAGTCGGCGATTACAATCGGTGCGGTTACGCCGGGCTGCGGTTTGCGAGTTGCTTTGTGGCGGCCTGTCCGGGCTTTTGTGAGAGACGATGTCATAACTGTTGTCGGTTTCGAGCGACACTGCCATCCTCGATGTGTGCTCCATTGTACTAGAAGGAGCGACGGTGTCATGTGATTCGGTCGCATTGAGTGACAGTGTCATCCGTTTCCCACGGGCGGGAGGGGCAGATATGACGGGAGACAAACCGCACCCTTCGCAAATCGCACCCGTGGTAGTCGTCGACCCAGACGGCCCCAAGAAGACCCTTGACAGGGCCCGGAGAAACAATCATCTTCCCATCCTTTTTCTTCTAAGGAACGCACATTGTAGTGGCCTCCGGCCAGTGCCGCCGATCCGGGGTGCTACCGCTTCTGCTTGCAACGGATGACCTTTTATGTTCAAAAGTAGAGCATTCACTCGAGACATCCGCATAAGGTAGAGATGTTGAACTCCATTGGGCAACCTTCGGATATTCGAAAGTGACGATCTCGCGTGAACAGCCAAACTCATGGGATGTCCCCTTCCACGCTGGGCCTGAATGGCGTCAGCCATCCCCGCCCCCCCCGGACTCCCCCGTCCCAGGCGTGAATGGCGTCAGCCATGGCGTCGGCCCTCCCCCCCTCCTCTCTCGAGCCTGAATGGCGTCAGCCATGGCGTCACTTCCCCCCCCCCTATCCCCTCGATTTCCTCCTCCGGGGTCACGCCCCCCCCCCCCCCCCTCCCCGAAAAAAACAAACATTGTCCCATCCTTTCAGAAACGTGCATTTCTAGCAAGTTCGTTTTTTCAATTTTCGCCGCGTCCAAGACGGCGGCCACAGAGGTCCCCAAGAGAGCCCCAAGACGGCCAAATAGATCCCCAAGAGGGTCCCGAGGCAGCCCAGAAGGACACCAAAACGGCCTAAGAGGCATCCTGGCCTGCCCAAGACAGCCCCAAGAAGGCCTTAAGAGGTGCCCCAAGGGGGAATTCAAATCCATATTTCGAGGTCCCCGCCCTAACAGGATCCCGAATACCGCAGCATGTCCCAAAGGACTCCCCAAAAGGACCCAAGAACCCCAAAGGACCCCCAAAAGGGGCCCCGACAGGCGCCCCAATAGGCTTCGAACTGTTTCCACGAGGCTGCCCAAAGACTTCTTGAAAAACCCGGACAGGCATTCAAGAGTTCTCAGACCAACAGCTCAGGCGCGATGGCGGGGGCTGGCATTCGGTGGACGCGCGCTGCAAGCCGGCTTGCCCCTCCGAGGGGCACGCAATGTTTATCTGAAGTCCATTCTGGACCTCCTGCTCCAACCGCACGGCCACGCATACCGACTCGCTGCCATGCGGAAAGTGGTGGTGCGGCGCACTCCACGCGCAGTGCTCCGGCTGGTGCTCTTGGCCTACGGCCAAGAACTTTCTGAGCAACCACCGAGCGGATTGCCCAGTCAAGCTCGCAGCGCATGCACCGCCAGCCCCTTCGGTGTCAGCGGCAGCCGTGTCTTATTCTTCAGCGAGCCCCGCCCGCCCCTGCAGACCCCAGCCCGCCGTTGGCGTCGGCGCCCAAATTTCAGAAACTCCCCAACATGAAGAGGCATAACAGTGGAGCGAACTTGACCCAGTGGCCAGACGTTCAGAGGTGATGGGGAAACATTGCCCACAACGTCGTCTGCCCGAAGTGTTCGTTTGAGTTTTCTCGGAAACGTTGCGACGACGCCTCGGAGGAGACTCTTGGCGGCGCTTCCCGGCAGGTCTTTCGAGCCCGCGCCGACGCAGTGTCGGGGGGCGACGCGTGCTGGCTGGGGGCGCACGCGGCGGGTCGCGACGTTGTGCGCGCAGTGGCCGTAGATTGCGAGTGCGTGGGCATCCGCGCTGTGGCCTCCGACCCGCAGGGCCAGGCGGCGGTGAGCCCCCCGCGCAACGACGTGGGCGTCGGTCCGTGCAGCCACGGGGATTGCGCCCAGCTCTGCGCACCGCGTGCTGCCTGACAGCGCGGCCCCGCTGGTGGGCGCCGAGCAGCCGCTGCCGAAGGTGCTCCGCCTGGTGGTTCAGCGGGGCGAGGTCCGCTGGCAGCACGGGGGCGACGCGTCCGCTACTGCGCGCGCCGCGCTGCTCGGGCAGCTGCGGTCCACCGACGCGCAATCGTGGGTCGCCGCTTTCGAGGCCGTGCTTGGGCGATCGCCCTGTGCGGGCGGCCGGCGCGATCGTCTGCAAGACTGCGGCGAGTTCTTCGACTCCGACGAGGTGCCCGTGGACCGCTGCGCCGAAGTCACGCTGCATCTGAAGCCTCTGATCAACTTGCCGCCTGCTATCTTGAATCAACGAGTGGCCGGTCCCTCGGTGAACGGGGAGTTCCAGGCCGTCGTGCTCCCGTCGTTGACTGCGTGGTCCGTCGCCGGCGCGTGCCGAGCGAGTGGGCGGCGTGTGGAGCTGCGGCACATTCGCGTTCTTGTAGCCCGCCGCCCCGGCCTCGGTGCCTCGCCGCCGCGTCGGCGCGGTCGCCGCCGCGTCCGTTTGGGCGGCCCTCGTCGCCGCGTGGCCGTCGTGATCGGAATGCGCCCATTTCCTCTTGGAAGCTGGGCGATCTTCCGCTGGCTCGTGTCCCCCTGCCAGTCGCCCCTCCCTAGGCCTCCGCGGCAAGGCGCCGCTGGGTGGCAGATGCCCGCGGGGAAAATCCCCGGGATATATCCGACGTCGAGGTTATAGAGATGCGGCGCGGCGCGGGCGCGAACGGCGCCAATTGGACTGCTGCCGCCTTGGGCGTGGATTCGGCATCGACGCAGCAAGTCTCAGACTACTGCCGAGGGCTCGCGGCGTTCCCTGGCGTCGGCGAAGCGCGCGTTCAGGTTCGCCTGGCTGGCCGACTAGTGGAGTTGAGAGTGGGCGACGGGGCGGTTCAGCTCATGCAGCGCAAGGCGTGGTGCCAGAAGCTCACTGCGTGCTAGACGATGCAGCATTAAAATCGCGGCGGAGGGCGGATCTATCGCGTGGCTGCGGAAGCCCCCCGCGCCCTTGTCGCCGTCCTCCTTGGGGCCTCCGTGCTCAGGGAAGAGCTTGATATTCCGTGTTTCTATCGCTCCTGCGGACTGGAGTCATATCCGCAACCGTCGCCCAACCCTCGGCATCTCACTGCGAGTTGGGATTCGGGGGCACCTGAGCGCGCGCGAAGAACGCGATGGTTCTAGTAAGTATTTTTTTCCCAACCATCCTGTGGTGTGCCCATCGCACGTTTCGTGGCCCCATAGGGAGCTCCACCGAAGGCCCCAGTGCCACCGTCCACGTGCGTCCCCCGCACCAATTTCGGCACGCTTCTCATGCGTTTCGTGGCCCCATAGGGAGCTCCACCGACAGCCCCAGTGCCGCCGTCCACATGCGTCCCCCGCGCCAATTTCGGCCCCCCCCTCACACGTTTCGTGGCCCCATAAGGAGCTCCACCGGATGCCGCAGTGCCGCTGTCCACGTGCGTCCGCCGCAACCGTGTCGGCACATCCCTCACACGTTTCGTGGCCATTGGGAAATTCACCGAAGGCCTCAGTGCCACCGTCCACATGTGTCCCCACATCGATTTGGGCACACTCTCCCACGTTTCGTGGCCCCATAGGGAACTCCACCGAAGGCCCCAGTGCCACCGTCCACGTGCGCCCCCCACATTCATTTCGGCACCCTTCTCACGCGTTTCGTGGTCCCATAGGGAGCTCCACCGGATGCCGCAGTGCCGCGGTCCACATGCGTCCCCCGCACCCATGTCGGCACTCTTCACGCGTTTCGTGGCCCCATAGGGCACTCCGCCGAGGACCCCAATGGCACCGTCCACATGCGTCCGCCACACCCATGTCGGCACACGCCTCACACGTTCCGTGGTCCCATAGGGAGCTCCACCGCAGGCCCCAGTGCCACCGCCCACACGCGTCCTCCACACCCATGTTGGCACACCCCTTACACGCTTCGTGGCCCCGTACGGAGAAGCTCCACCGAGGGCCCCAGTGCCGCCGTCCACGTGCGCGCCCACACCCATTTCGGTACACCTTTCACACGTTTCGTGGCCCCATAAAAGGGGTTCCACCGAAGGCCCCAATGCCGCGGTCCACATGCGTCCCCCGCACCCATTTCTGCACGCACCTCGCGCGTTTCGTGGCCCCATAGGGAGCTCTGCCGGGGGCCCCAGTGCCACCGTCCACATGCGCCCCCCACTCCCATGTCAGCACAACCCTTACTCGCTTCGTGGCCCCGTAGGAAGAAACTCCACCGAGGGCCCCAGTGCCGCCGTCCACATGCGTCTCCCTCACGCGTTTCGCGGCCCCATAGGGAGCTTCGCTGAAGGCCTCAGCGCCGCCGTCCACATGCGCGCCCCACACCAATTTCGGCACGCCCTTCACACGTTTCGTGGCCCAATAGGGATCTCCAGCGAATGCCCCAGTGCCGCCGTCCACATGCGTCCCCCGCACCCATGTCGGCACACACCTCACGCGCTTCGTGGCCCCATAGGGTGCTCCACCGACAGCCCCAATGCCATCGTCCACATCCGTCCCCCGCACCCATGTCGGCACACCCCACGCGCGTTTCGTGGTCCCATAGGGAGCTCCGCCGGAGGCCCCGGCGCCACCGTCCACGTGCGTCCGCCGCAACCGTGTCAGCACATCTCTCACGTGTTCCGTGGCCCCATAGGGAGTTCCACTGAAGGCCCCAGTGTCATCGTTCGCATGCGTCCCCTGCGTTCATTTCGGCACCTCTCACACGTTTCGTGGCCCCATAGGGGGCTCCACCGACAGCCCCAGTGCCGCCGCCCACATGCGTGCCCCACACGCATGTCGGCGCACCCCCCACTCGTTTCGTGGCCCCATAGGGAGCTCCACCGAAGGCCCCAGTGCCACCGTCCACATGCGTCCCCCGCATCCACTTCGGCACACCCCACGTGAGCGCTGTGGCCCCAAAAGGATTCCACCGAAGGCCCAAGTGCCACCGTCCACTTGCGTCCCCCACAAATAAATTCGGAACGCCCCTCCCACATGCGCGTCATGGCCCCATAGGGAGCTCCTCCGACAGCCCCAGTGCCACCGTCCACATGCGTCCCCCGCACCCATGTCGGCACACCCCTGACACGTTTCGTGGCCCAAGAAGGGGCTACACCGAAGGCCCCAGTGCCACCGTCCACACGCGTCCCCCGGACCCATTTCGGCACACCCCTCACACGTTTCGTGGCCCCATAGAGAACTCCACCGAAAACCCCAATGTCGCCGTCCACATGCGTCCCCCTCACCCATTTCGGCACACCCCTCACACATGTCGTGGTCCCATAGGGAGCTCCACCGAAGGCCCCAGTGCCACCGTCCACATGCGTCTGCCGCACCAATTTCGGCACACCCTTCACACGTTTCGTGGCCCCATAGGGAGCTCCACAGAAGGCCCCAGTTTCACCGTCCACATGCGTCCTCCGCACCCATTTCGGCACCAACCTCACACGTTTCGTGGTCCCATAGGGAGCGCCACCGAAGGCCCCAGTGCCACCGTCCATTTGCGTCCCCCACAACTAATTTCGGAACGCCCCTCCCACGTTTCGTGACCCTATAGGGAGTTCCACCGAAGGCTTCCGTGCCACAGTCCGCATGTGAACCCCCCACACCGTTTCGGCACACCCCCCACACGTTTCGTGGCCCCATGGGGAGCTCCACCGAGGGCCCCAGTGCCGCCGTCCACATGCGCGCCCCACACCCATGTCGGCACCCTTCGCCCTTTTCGTGGCCCCATAGGGCACTCCACCGAGGACCCCATAGGCACCGTCCACATGCGTCCGCCACACCCATGTCGGCACACGCCTCACACGTTTCGTGGCCCCATAGGGAGCTTCACCGAAGGCCCCAGTATCACTGTCCACATGCGTCTGCCGCACCGATTTCGGCACACCTTTCACGCGTGTCGTGGCCCCATAGGGAGTTCCTCCGAAGGCTCCAATGCCACCGCCCGCATGTCTCCCCCACACTCATTTCGGCACCCCCCTTCACGCGTTTCGTGGCCCTATAGGGATATCCACCGAAGGCCCCAGTGCCGCCGTACACATGCGTCCCCCGCACCCATGACAGCACACCCCTCAGAGGGTTCGTGGCCCTATAGGGAGCGCCACCGAAAAAGATATTCACACTTGCTGTGCTCACAACTGCATATGGTTGGGTCCTTCGCCAGGCCAATATATGTGTGTGTGTGTGTATGTATGTATGTATGTATGTATGTATGTATGTATGTATGTATGTATGTATGTATGTATGTATATATATATATATCTATATCGGAGGTCGGCGGGTGATTCGGACGTGAAACGGAGACCCCCCCTACCGGGAAATCGATTTCGGTTTCGGGTTCGTGTTGTGCGTGCCGTGCGTGCGTGCGGGCGAGGCGCAGCTGCGTGGGCGGGCGAGAGGAAATCCTCCTGTGGCTGGGCCGCGGCCAGACCAAATGTTTCTCCTCCGGCGGCCGGTGGCGCGCGGTTTTCCGCCAGTGTCCCGCTGGTGTCCCGAAATCCTCCTGTGGCTGGGCCGCGGCCGGACCAAGTCATGCTCCTCCCGTCAAACGGTGGCCCGCGTTGTCCCGCTGGTGTCCCGTCGGTGTCCCGCCGTGGGTTGCGCATTTCAAAACATCGCCGCTTGCGGCGAGCTGTCCAATTCAAGTCTGCATGCAAACCGACATGCAGACCGAAAATCACATCGAACTGCAAATCGGTTTGCACATCCAGATGCAAATCGTAAGGCGCCGTTGGCGCCGCGGCGAACTTTCCAGTGCACGTCGACATGCAAGTCGAGCGCCGTCAGGTGTTGACGTGGGAACCCCAGCGCCCGTCAGGAGATGCTGCCACCCAAACGCAGGCGCCGCTGGCACCAAGCTTTGCTCGTGCCTCGAGCGCCGGACCTGCAACCAAGGCAGCGTCGGGTGGCGCCGCGAGCAGTCATTGTGGCACCGCAGCGCGCACGTTCGACCACGTCGACTAGCGCTGAGGTGACGCGGGGGCAGCGCTTCACGACAATGTCGAGTGCGCTTCGCCAACATCGCCACATCACATCTCGCTCACGTGCACAATCGCACTACTCACTAGACCCCACCCCACAGGCATCGTCAGAACAAAAATCACCACTTTTGCTGCCCCCCAACCTCCTTATCACTCGGACGGTGGTCGTAGAGGTATAGGTACATATATATACACAAAAGAGTGTGTGTGTATATATATATATATATATCTATGCATATCGGTAAATTTACACATGTATACACATGTTCTTATATATATATATTTTCTCTCTCTCTCTCTCTCTCTCTTTACATATCACCCCTACAGGTCAAGCGGGCAATTGTGGCCACGCTTTGCGCAGGGGTTGGGTACGTCGTCAGGGTCTTTCTTATAGTTTGCTGGCAGGATGCAAGGCGATCTCTTCTCGACGCGGGGATCTCGCCTCGACTGCAGGCTCATGCAACGCTTGTCTTTCAAAAGGGACGCGTTTCGCAGTGGGAAAGAAGGCTTGTGAGGAACAGATTCGGGACGGGAGGGTGTCCAGCAATTTCGCCGATGCACTTCGGACTTGGTCTGGTCATCCCTTTCCTCCCCTCCACCACCTCCTTTCCCCCCCAGACATCCAGCGCACCGATGTCCCCGACGCAGGGGCCCCAGCCCTTGTCGACCCCGTCTCCAGGGACCCCCGGTCGTCTCTTGACGGCCCCGAGGCCCGAAGCCAGCCTCCAGAGGCCAGGGGTGCCAACAAACCGGCCGCCTTGCTTTAAAACAAACCGACGTCGGAGGCCTGGGTCCCGGCCTCCCCGTCTCCCCTTCGCCTCTCGGCCCCTCCTCTCTTTCCCCGCCCCCTCCTTTCCCCCCCTCTTCCTTCTCCCCCCACCCTTTTTTGTCTCGTCGTCGCCCTCCGCCTCCGTCTCACTCCCCGCGAGGAGGCCTGAGCCCCCCGTCCACGTCCCTCGTTTCCTCCCTTCCCCGCCTGCACCTTTCCCCTCCTCCCATTTCCCTTCCCCCCTCCTCCCCGTCTGCGTCGCCCTGCGAAACCTTCCTCCCCTCTCTTCAGGCGCGTTCCTTCGCTCGCCCCGCGCCTTCCTCCTGCAGCAGCGCACGGCCCCCCCGCCAGAACGCCGTCGACACCTTCCCAAGGGGGACGCCGACTC
>CAUYUJ010020197.1:57500-90740 GCA_963575745.1 Prorocentrum cordatum
GGTCGGGCCATTGCGAGATGAGCGGTTGTCCCTGGGGGGATCTTTCCGAGTGCGCTTTTTTCCATGGGTCTCTGTGTTCGCGTGGCTGGAGCGGCCGCGTGTCCCGGGTGGCCCGGGGGTGACTGCGAGACGAGGGTATCAGGATTGAAAGCTGCGGCTGCGTATAATATGCTCGATGTGAGCTGAGGTTTCGGCTGGGCGTTCGGCCGAAAACAGAAGGTAGGAACAGTGGTTGTTATTCATATACTTCAGCCTTCCTGCCTCCCGCGCCTCTCTCTCGCATCCCCGCCGCGCGGCCGTCCCGGGTCGCGGGGCCCTTGAGCTGTGTGGCGCGCCTGCAGCGGGCGCGCGCGAACTTCCGTAGAAGGGGGGGAACGTGCTCTCTCATAGCGCCGGCCCCTCTATTTGCACATCGTGTCTCTCTGTGTTCCGTGCAGCTATCGCAGCGCCTTCCACGGTATATGTGCAGCTATGTACTTATGTAGACGTGTATGTATACCTATATATATATATATATATATATATATATATATATTATATTATATATATATATGCATGTATGCATGCATGCATGCATGCATGCGTGTATGTTTGTACGTATGTATGTATGTATGTATGTATGTATGTATGTATGTATGTATGTATGTATGTATGTATGTATGTTTTAGGGCATGCATGTGCTTATGTAGCCATGTTCATATGTACGTATATCCGTGCGTGCGCACGTACACATGAATGCATGCAAGCACGCCAAGTCAATGTTGGTGTGTAGAGGTGTATAATTGTATGAACCTATCATGCTTTGTTTTCGCGTTTTGCGCGATTTCGCAGGCCCCCCGCAGATGCGTGGAATCCACAGCTGAGGCGTCGTGGTCTTGGGCACTAGGAGGGGACTCTGGTGGTCGTGTTGGGAGCTGTTTGGTGGCTTGGCGTAGCTTCTTGGAGGCAGTTTTAAAGCGTCTTGGGGTTTTTCTGGGGGCCATTTTTGTGTTATCGGGGGTCTCTTGGGGCTTACTTGTTGCCTATTTTGGGCCGCTTGGGAGCTTCTTGGGGCCTCTTGGGGGCCCCTAAGTCCAATCGCGTTTTTTTTTTTTTTTTTTGTTCTCTCCTTTTCCCTCTCTATTTCGGTCTCCCTTTCGAAGGTGATCAGCACGCGTAGGGAAGGGTCAGCTACAGTCTGCGGGTTTCACCACGGGGGGCAAAAGGGGCAGAAACGTTTACAAACAATGCGAAAAAACCTTCCCAGAAGGCGGCGGGACTTCTCAGAAGCCCTCGCGCCTTTCGAGAAGTTTTCTGTATATTCGGGGATTGTTCAGAACACTTCTCAGAAGGTTGGGGGACTTCCGAGCCTTCTGAAAAAGGCCCGCCCTTGGTCACTTCCCCCCGGCCTCGCTGGGACATGATGCCGAACATGGAAGCGGCCTGCGCGCACAGTGAGCGCACGCGTGGCCCAGCACTGCACGACGCGCTGAGCATGGCAAGGAGAGACATACGCAATGGCTTTCGATCAACATGGTTCCCGCATTGGGTGGCCAGTGTTGCCGCCACCGGGTCCTCAGGGCGGAGACGGCAGAGACCCCCCCCCCAGAGAGCGGCGAGGATTGCAGCGGAGCAGGTTGCCTCCGGTGCTGCCGACACCAAGGCGCCCGCCCCGTTGCCGCCGCCGTCGTCGTCGTCGTCGTCGCCGCCGTCGCCGTCTCCGTCGCCGCTTCCTCGCCGCCGTCGCCGCCGACGCTGCCGACGTCTCCGTCGCCGTCGCCGTCGCCGCCGCCGTCGCCGTTGCCGTTGCCGTCGCCGTTGCTGTCGTCGTCGTCGACGTCGTTGTCGTCGTCGTTGTCGTTGTCGTCGTCGTCGTCGTCGTCGTCGTCGTCGTCGTCGTCGTCGTCGTCGACGTTCTCCCGAGCCGCGATGGTGCCCACACCACGCAGCAGAGCGCTCGCGCGTGGAGGAGCCGTCGGAGCAGGAGGGGGCCCAGATCTGCAGTGTCGCGAGCGTGGGGCGCAGGTGCGTAGTGGGTTTCAGCCCTGAGAAAGTCAGCGAGACCCCTGTGATCCTCTCTGGCTGACCTGGGGTTGAGCGCCGCGAAGGGCCAACCCCGCCCCCCTTCCCTCCGCCGAGGTTTGCTCATGGTGGCCAGTGGATCCCGTGTCTCGCCGCCTTCTTTTCGGGACCTGGTTCTGGACCCAAGTTAAGCCGCTGACCCAGTGTAAAGCGCTACAGTCAAGCCGGTCAGGGCTCGCGATGTGGCCCTGGCTGACATTGGTCAGCGCTGATCTGGGTCGGCGCGTCCCCGAAGAAGGATGCTGGCGTTTCTGCTGCACGTCGAGGTCTCCTGGCGGCCCGTCTTGGCCGCGGCTGAACGCAGCTCAAAGATGGTGTGTCGAGCTCAAAGAGGAGGCTCCGCAGAACTGTCTTCGGCCGCTTGATCGGGTCTGGGGGTCGTCTTCTAGTTCTCTTGGAGGCGACGGGTGCCCACCGACCGGGACCCCTCAGTTGGCGCACGAGGCGGCGGCGAGGCGGTGACATGCGGGCACCGCCCGAACCCCCGGCAATCCCAACCAAGTATTTCGGAAAAGGAGTAGTGGCCCATTCGTGCAAGTGCTGCGAGCGTATGGGTGCCATCTTGTCCCGCCTCCCCAGACTCTCGCCGCACTCCGCACGGCTGCAAAACGCTTGCCCACTCATCGTCATGCAGCAGGCCCGCGCCTATCATGCCTCAGCTTCCCATCTACGCCCTGCCCGCTCTTGGGCTAACAGTGGTGCTTGATCATACTGCTGCTGCTACCAGTGTTGATGTCGATGATGACGATGACGACGACGACAGTGGTGCTGATGATGCTGATGGTGATGATGACGATGATGTGTTGATGACGACAGTTATGATGTCGATGATGATGCTGATGATGATGATGGTGGTGGTGATGATGATGTGGATGATGATGATTTTGATGATGCTGATGCTGACGATGATGATGCTGCTGATGTTTGAAGGAACACAGGAGGAGGGAAAGAGGGATGATGATGTTGATGACGATGACGATGACGATGATGCTGATGATGATGACGATGCTGATGCTGATGCTGATGCTCATGCTGATGATGCTGATGATGATGATCCTGATGCTGATGATGATGCTGATTGATGATGATGCTGATGATGATGCTGTTGATTCTGATGATGATGATGATGATGATGATGATGATGATGATGATGACGATGACGATGACGATGACGACGATGATGATGATGCTGATGCTGATGATGCTGATGCTGATGATGCTGATGCTGATGCTGATGACGATGATGATAATGATGATGATGATGATGATGATGATGATGATGATGATGATGATGATGATGATGATGAGGATGAGGATGATGATGATGATGATGATGATGATGATGATGATGATGATGATTGATGATTGATGATGCTGGTGATACTGCTGCTTCTGATGAGGACTGCGTAACTGATGCTGCCCATGATGCTGAGGGTTATCGTAATTGCTACCTGAAGACAGTGGCGATGACGATGTCCATGGCGATGGTGAATACCGTATGATGATGCTGCTGATGACGAAGACGGCGACGAGATGTTGCTGCTGATGACGACGATCATGTTGATGATCGATATCGCGATGAAGATGCTGATGACGAAGACGACGGCGAGACGACGACGACGAGGACGACGACGACCACGAGGAGGGCGAGGACGACGACGACGAGGACGACGGCGATGATGATGATGATGATGATGATGATGATGATGATGATGATGATGATGATGATGATGATGATGATGATGATGATGATGATGGCGATAACGATGACGCCCCCTCAGGGCGCCAGCCTCTCCGTGGACGGGCCTGGTGCGTGGGCCAACAGCAGAAGGATGCAGGTGAAGTTCGGCGTCGCCAGCAGCCAGCTGCAGCTGCGGGCGCAGGAGCCGCCCTTGGCGTCCCGCGAGGTTCCGGCGCTGGCTGCGGAGGGGAGGTGTGCGCCAGTCCATTTTCTCTCTCTGTATGCATGGATTTTCGGGGGTGGACAGAACCCCCAACAGTGACACGTCGATTAGTGAATTGTCCGTTTTCGGTTCTCGAGAGGGCGCCGTGGCCGTTATTTTCCAGGCCTGCGCCCACCAGGTTTGGGCCTCGGGTCGTTTTCACTAAACCACGTTTTACTAAAGGGAGGTCTGTCCATCCCCGAGATTTGGGTGTTTGCCTCGTGGACGCTGCGTGGGCGGCCGCCCGTGTGCGCCTCGTGGGCACCCTCAAGGCTTGCACCGCACAGCTTGCACCACACCGCTTATTACCGCATGGCTTGCCCTACATGGCTTCCAGTGCGTCACTTGCACCACATGGTTGGCACCACCTGGCGAACATGGACAGTGCAATAGCTCTCTGTCTTGGGTCATTGCTGGCACACGTTTCGACGAAAGTCTAGGGTTGAGATTTTTTGGCCCTCGTCAGTCCCTCCAGGCCATTAGGAGCTTCTGGGGACCTCTGGAGGCCTCCAGGCACCTCGGGAGATCAGAGCAGATGGGCTCGGAGGATCGCGCCATGGCGTCGATGCATCTGCGATTGGACGCGATCTGGAGCCCGATGCTCTCCATCCCGACGTCGCCGATACGTCGGCGTCGGCAGTGCGGTGCGATCCCCCCCTGCCATCTGCGCCGGCCCTATGTACAGGGAGCCCAAGGACCGCCGTGAAGGAGAGATGTCCTGAGTCAGGGGCGTTCAAGAGGAGGTGGTGACTGGGGCAGGGTGGATATCATGGGCAGGGTCATGGTGTTCCCGAACCCCGAATTTCAAGGTTCGCTCTTCTTATGCCAATGCGGCTAGGCCTCCCAGATGGGGTCGGAGCAGATGGGGTCGAAGGATCGCGCCGCATCGGCGACATCGGCGATACATCGGCGATGCATCGGCGATGCGGCTTGATGTAGAGCCCGATTTTCTCCACACCGATGTCGGCGATGCCTGTCGACGTCGCCGATGCATCGCCGACGCATCGGTGGTGCATCGACACTGCGGCGCGATCCTCCGACCCCGCCTACTCGGACCCCTTCTAGGAGGCCCCTAATGCGTCCCCTGGCCCCCCCCCCCTGATTTGCGACCCCCCCTCTCGGACGCCCCCCTCTTCGACGCCACCGACAGGGATGCGGGCCCCCGGGTCTCGAGGCCTTTCCCGGGGCGAGCTCTCCACCCCGAGCGGCGCTGTGACGGCCCAGGGACGTGTTGGAGGGCCACAGGGGGATCGGGGAAGAGCGGCGAGAGAATGCCCCTCCGGTCGTTGAGAGTATGCATTCTTGAATTACCAGGTTCCAGCGCTCCAGGCCTTCTAGATGGGGTCCGAGTAGATGGGGCTGGAGGATCGCGCCGCATCGTCGATGCATCGGTGATGCTGCTCGATGCGGAGCTCGATTTTCTCCACGCTGGCGTCGCCGATGCGTCGCCGATGTCGCCAGTGCATCGCTGGTGCATCGGCGATGCATCGGCGATGTATCGCCGATGTATCGGCGATGCGGCGCGATCCTCCGACCCCATCTACTCGGACCCCATCTGGGAGGCCTCCAAGTATACTGTTGGCGCCGTCCTATTTCAAGAGCTGGACGGCTTTACAATTGCGCAAAATGAGTGCGCTCTCCAACCTGTTCCGAGTTGTTTTCCCCTACGTGTTTTTAATCCGATGGTCTTGGGGGTTTCAAAACGGTGCTTTCGGTGCAGCGTGCGCTTCATTTTCGGATCGGAGCTGTGCTCCCGTCGTTCAGAATGGCGCTCTCGTCCCAGCGCTGGCCACTTTTCTGGATCCGAGTTCTTTTGTACTGTTGTCGCCCTCCTCATTTCCCCTCTGGCTTCCTCCTGCTCCTCCCACTCTTTCCACTCCAGTTCCTGCTGCTGCTGCTGTTCGTCCTTGTCCTCCTCCTTCCTCCTCCTCCTCTTCCTCTTCCTTTTCCTACTGCTCATCCTCCTGCTCACCCGCCACCTCCTCGTCCTCGTCTGTGCGCAGCTGCCCTTCATGTCCGATTGCGCGTCTTTTTTTGGAATTTCAGGTCGGTCACGACGCGTGTCCGCGAATAGAGAAACGTCAGCGCAGTGGGAAGGGATGGGATGGGAGGGAAGGATAGGATGTCAGATATAGTGCGAGCGCACCCAGCTTGTCCTCCAGCTCCTCTCCCCTCCTGCATCCTTCCTGCGCCTCCGCCTCATCGCGTATTGGGGCGAGCAGACTCCTCGAATGCTCATCGACGCATCCACGCAGCTCGTTCCTAGCCCCTCGGCGCCGACGCCTGTCTAGCTGGTCGGTCGCCGCGGCGCGCGCAGAGGATGACCCGCAGATCCTGGTCACGGGCGGCACCCCCACGAAGGCCGCGCAAGTCCCGCCGTCGCCCGCGCCGCTGATCGAGGATCGAGGATCGAGGAGCATTCGAGGCCCGAAGAAGATCGAGTGCCGAGGAGCTTCGAGGATCAAATCGATCGAGGGTAGAGGATCGGGGGCCTCTGGCGGCGGAGGACCACGTCGGTCGTCGGTCGTCGGTCGTCGGTCGTCGTCGTCGGTCGTCGTCGTCGTCTTTGTTATCGTTGTCGTCGTCGTCTTCTTCTTCCTCTGCTTCTTCGATCGTTGTCGTCGTCCTGCTCCGCCTTCTCCTGCCCCCTCGCCCCTCATCTTGCTACCGTCGCCCCGCTCGTGGGCTTGAGGCTGGATGAGGGTCGAGGATTCGAGGATCGTCGAGCCCCGATACCCGATCCTCCTCGATCCTGGATCCTCGATCCTCCCCTTCCCCTCGTGCTCCGCAATTATCGAATCTGTGTACTACTCTCCTCTCCCCCGACTACGTCCTGGAAGTATCCCGCCCTCCCCGCGTATTTCTGTTGACTCAGGATTGCACACTTGTTTTGGTTGCCTGTCAGACGTGGCGCGAGCGCACCTACCTTGATATGAATACTATCAAGTCGGGCATGTCCCTCTACAGGACGGATTTGCAAGAATAGTATAACGTAGTCTTGTGACGATTTTTCGTGCTCTTCTGATTTTTGATTATTCTAGACATTTCTAGTTCCAAAATCCGCCTACAGGAGGACATGCCCGACTTCAGATACTGCTCTCCTCTCTCCTCGACTGCGTCCTGGACGTGTCCCGCCCTCTCCGTTTTCTTTTTTCTCCGTCTGTACGGGATTTTCAACGACTGATATTTCATCTGCTCGTTGCGTCAATCGGAGCATTTTTTGGTGCTTCGGAATGCTCGGCCGCGCGCATAGGAGGGTAGGGTGAGGGGGGAAGACTTTTCAGAAGCACCCCTGCTGCTTAGAAGGCGCGGGCCTTGTCTGTAGATGTAGGGCTAGCGCCTCCTAAGAAGCAGCCTCCTTCTAAGGATCCTTCCCCCCTCTCCCTACCCCCCTTGTGCGCGCCGCCATAATGCAGTTCCCGTTGCAGCGTCGCCGTTATTTCAGGACTGGCGCTTGGCTCCCGTCGTTCAGAATGGCGCTCTCGCCCCAGTGCGGGCCTCTCCCGCTCCTCCTGCTCTTGCTCCTGCGGTGGCGGCTCTTCCTGCTCCTCCTTTCTCATTCTGCTGCGCATCCTCCTGCTCATCTGCCACCTTCTCCACCTCCTCCAGTGTACGCAGCTCCCGTTGCTGCTTTCGCACAACGCGATCGGGTCATTCTGGGGTCCATTCGCCGTGACACCCGTCAGTGGATAGAGAAAGTGAGCGCAATGGGAAGAGATGAGTGAGAGGGGTAGATCGGATTTCAGATGTAGTGCGAGCACACCTGGCTTGTCCCCGCCATCTCCTCTCCTCTCCCCTCCGTTCCTCCTCCTCTCCTTCCCCTCTCCCCGTCCTCCCCCGCTGCGCCGCTGGTTTGCGACGTCAGGCTGGACCCCCCTCGCGTCGTGAAAATGAGGCAGCGGACGGTTTATGGCAATTTTTGGCCTCTGGTGGGCCCCGGGGGCCGTCAATCAACAACTCAAGATGAAAATCCGGTCGCGGAGAAGTCGTCCGCGTATCCAGGGGTCCACGTTCTGAAAAAAGTTAGGGCGCCGAGGTCTGGGGTTGGTCGAGGGTTCGAGGATTGTCGATCCTCGAGTCTCGATCCTCCTCGATTTTCGATCCTCCTCGGTCTCCCGTCCTCCTCGGTCCTCCTCGATCCTGGATCGAGGCAGGTGGAGGCAGATCGTGGATGGAGGAGGACTCGAGGATTCGAGCATCGAGGAGTATCGAGGAGCCAGGATTCGAGGATCGAGGTTGGCGGCTCGAGGAAGAGAGGGGGCTCGAGGTTCGAGGATTCGAGGATGGAGGACTCGAGGATTCGAGGATTCGAGGATTCGAGGATTGGGGAGGATCGAGCATCGAAGATTCGAGGCTTCTTGGGCCCTCCAGGTGCCTCACGGTACCCCCACCGCCGCCGAGCTGGCCCCCTACCCTTTCGCCCCCTCCCTAAGTATCCTCCACTGCTGCTCCGTCGCCGCAGCCACCGCCGCCGTCGCCCTCTTCGTGTTCGTCTTCGTCTTCGTCGTCTTTGTCTTCGACTTCGTTTTCTTATTCCTCTTCTTGGTTGTCGTCCTCCTCAGCTTCCGCCTCCTGCTGCTCCCCTTCCCGCGCTCGTGCTCCCTCTTCCCATCGTGCTCTTCTCCTCCCCCCAATCCTCTCGCGCCCCCTTCTTTCTCCTCATTCTGCTCTTTCTCCCCCTTCACCTCCTCCTCCTCCTCCTCCTCCTCCCACTGCCCCTCCCTCTCCTCGTCCCCCCCCGCTGCGCCTCTGGTGTGTGTCGTCAGGCCGGGCCCCCCCTCGCGTCGTGAGAAAGTCAAGCTGGATGTTTTGTTGCCTTTTTTGCCCTCTGGGGCCCTTGACGTCTGGCGGTCAGACGAGGAGGATTTGTCCATCAGGAAAGTGTATGGATGAGGAGGCGGAGGAGGAGGAGGAGGAGGAGGAGGAGGAGGAGGAGGAGGAGGAGGAGGAGTCAGGCGGGCTATCCCCCCCAGTTCGCGACGGCCCCAGGTGAGCTACGGCGACGTCATGGAGGACGTTCCCTGGAGCGACAGCTGGGGCCAGGCGCGCCCCGCTGTGCGCCCGCGCGCGCGTGCGCCCGCTCCTGGGCTGCGATCGCTCCTCCTCCTCCTCCTCCTCCTCCTCCTCCTCCTCCTCCTCCTCCTCCTCCTCCTCCTCCTCTCCCTTGCCCTCGTCCCCTTTCTCCCTCCTCCGCCACGTCCTCCTCCTCCTCCTCCTCCTCCTTCTCGATCCCTTCCTCCCTCCGGCTACTGCCCCTCCTCCTTCCGGTCGGACTGGTGGTGGAGGGAGGATGCGACCTGATCGCCAAGAGGTCTCAGGGCCCGCCCCCCGCGCGCTCTTCTGGTCTGGGGCTGAGGGGCGCGTCTCTCTACCTCACCGCTGCACCTGCCCTTCCTCCCGGGCGTAGTGGTGGGGGAGGGAGGATTCGATCCCAGACATGCTCGCGTCGTGACAAAACGCAGGACGGAAGGCTCTTGGCCGTTTGGGGCCGAGAAGCCGGTCCCGGGGGTAGGGTCGGGACTATCGGGGATCCCGTGCCGAAGCAAAACAGATAATCGCATGACTGGGATTTGCTCGCTGCCAGACGTCAGGTGTCCCAATGCCGCCCTCTCCCCACGTCGCACTCTGCTCACACGACTGCGAGGAGGAGGAGGAGGAGGAGGAGGAGGAGGAGGAGGAGGAGGAGGAGGAGGAAGAGGAGGAGGAGGAGGAGGAGGAGGAGGAGGAGGAGGAGGAGGAGGAGGAGGAGGAGTGATTGCTGGCTGGGTCGTGCTGCGACCTCCGACTGGATGGCTCACCGATCTGCCGGCGGTCCAGCTTGGTCGGAATCGGGGTCGGAGGTGTGTGTTCGTCTCCGAGGACCTTCGGATCGGCCCATTTCAGTCGGAGGTCCAATTCTTGGATATTCTCTGGGGGAGGGAAGGAAGGAGGGATGGGGGAGGCCAGGAGGAGGAGGAGGAGGGCGGGAGCAGCAGGAGCAGCAGTAGGAGGAGGACGAGGGAAGGAGGAATGATGATGCTGCTGATGCTGATGCTGCTGATGATGATGATGATGATGCTGATGCTGATGCTGATGCTGCTGCTGATGATGATGACGATGATGATAGTGATGACGATGATGATGATAATGATGATGATGACGATGATGATGATGATGATGATGATGATGATGATTCTGATGATGATGATGCTGATGATGCTGCTAATGATGCTGCTGCGGATGATGATGCTGATGCTGCTGCTGATGATGATGATGATGATGATGATGATGATGATGATGATGGCGGTGGTGGTGGTGGTGGTGATGATGATGACGACGACGACGATGATGATGATGATGATGATGATGATGATGATGATGATGATGCTGATGATGATGATGATGATGATGATGATGATGATGATGATGATGATGATGATGATGATGATGATGATGATGATGATGATGATGATGATGATGATGATGATGATGATGATGATGATGATGATGATGATGATGATGATGATGATGATGATGATGATGATGATGATGATGATGATGATGATGATGATGATGATTGATTGGCTGGGCTGTAGGCGGACCTGGAGCTCTGCTGGAATCGCGGCTTGAGGAAGCAGCGAGCGCGGCCAAGGGGTAGCGCAGACTACGTTAAAGCGGTAATTATACCGCTGGGTCCACGTCGGGCGACAGCGGAGGAAGTAAGGCTCGAGTGCGAGTTTCGCCCCGGGCTCCCGTGGCGCGGAGTGCTGAGGCAACCGCCCGGTCGGCTGCTATTACAGCCTGTTCGGAGTGGCGGGGTAAAAGACCTGCCTTCATTTTCTCTCGGCACTGTCTGCTCGAAAACTGCAGGTGGTGCAAGGCTCGAGGCCGAGTATGGAAATTCTTGTGGCAGCACGGGCAATGTGTTCCTATGATATAATACCGCGCCTGCATCTTAACGCCGTGGGCGTGGCGTTGGTGAGCGGCCAGACCCTTCGCCCCTTTACACTGCTTACCGCACGTGGGGCAAGGGAGGAGTGGATCCTTGTGCACGAAGAGATTGGCATCTGCCGCCTGCTTGCCTCGCAGCCGCCTCGCGGAGGAGGGAGGGCGATCAGCCGGGTGGGGACACGCGCTGAACTCATTACACAGGCGCCTCCACCTTTTCGGTTGGGCGGTGATGTATTCCTTCCATGCTCCTGGAAAGGCGAATGGGTCTCCTAAGACCGCTAAGCAGTCAAATTGAAACCGCTGACGATATGTCAAATCAAGCCATAGCTCAAACGCGGACGGGGGCTTCGGAATCGCAGAAATACAATTAACCACTAGCGGAGGAGCAGACATCTGCGAACAGAGGCCGGCGAGCCTACGAGCTCGGACCAACGAGTGCAACGAAGGGGCTGACAGGGCCTCACGGACAGCAGCGTCGGTGATGGTGTCGGGGGCGCCGTACCTCATGGTGCCGTTGATCCTGCGCAGGACGCGGTGGTACTGGGCCTCGAGCGGCTGCCAGCCTTTGTCCAGCTGTCCCCTCCAGGCAGCAACAGCGTAGAGGGCACGCGAGAGGATCAAGGACTGCGCGAGCATGAGCTTCGTGTTCAGCTGGATGTGCGAGGAGCCGAAGATCGGCACCGCCAGCGGCGCGAAGGACTGCTGGGCCTTGGTGGCCTTGCGGCGTCCATCGGCTTGGTGCCCGCCAGCGTCTTGTAGTATGGTCCCAAGATGATGGAAATCATGAACCACTTGAAGGACGTTGCCGTGCTGTGTGACGAACTCCTCCTTACCTTGACGCAGTAAGCGCTCTTGGCGGAGCGTGCGAGAGCGTGGGCCGAAGAGCTTCACCATTGCTGCCGATCTGCCAGGACCGAAATTGATGGTGAGGCCAATCCGGCGGAACTCTTCTACAATGATATCAGTGGCTCTATCCAATTTCTGGAGGACCTGCTCGGTGCGACCCTCTTGCTGCTGCTGGAACATGAAGACCGCGTCGTCCACGTACTCGGCGTCATTCGGCGTGTCGGTAGTCTCGTGCAGGTTGGGTTTGTCATCGAGGATTGTGGCCCAAGGTACAGCGAGCACGGCCTGCGCGAGCAGCTGCAGGGCGATGCCCTCTTCGATGAAACGGCGTCTCGCGCGCCCGAGGCCCTGCTTGTAGCCGAGGTTGAAGCATAGGGCGCCCAACCTGCATCCCTGGCGGGCTCCGCGCCGAGCGAGTGCAACATCATCTCCGTCGCCCTGGACTGCAAACCACGTGCCGGTGTGCCAATCGGCCACTCGGCGCACTTCGTCTTCATGTAGGCCTGCTTGTTGGAGGAGAGGCGGGTGCTGCTGAAGGTAGGTTTGTGCTTCGCCGGCAACCTCAGGAGGAATGCCAGCGCGCTGAAGATCTTCGGCGAGCGTGGGTAGGTGTAGTTTATCAACACCGTGCAAGTACTCGCGGATGATGGAATCGAAGGCCTTGGCAATGTCAAGAAACAATAATGCCCATGACGTGCGCGTGGTAAGGTTTCTCTCGACAAGCGTTTGCAGCGCAGTAGTGAGGATAGTGGCATCTCTCCATGGTACACGGCCGCATTGGGCAGGGCCCAGAAAAAAAAGTGTACATGTTGGAAGACGGGCTCGGCGATATATTTGCAGTGCCACTTCGAGAGATGATCTGAAACGAGGGTCCCGCGGCTGGAGTCGCAGTTCGCGGGGGTGCCAGTCTGCTTCCAGATGTCGAACAGCTTGCTGCCCTCCATGGCCGCCGGAGCCGTCGCCGCCGAGGTGGCCAAGTTGAACAGGGGCATGGCCACGTCGAGCGTGCCCTGTCTCCCAGCGCGCCACGCCTCAGCGCCGCTGCCATCTGGCCCAAGTCCTGTTCTAGGATGAACCCATGAGAGTTGCCGCCAGACGGGGCTGCGATCAGGTGGGTCAGAAGGTTGGTGAAGTGCAGGGCGCGGGCGTTGCTGCGCGTGGACAGCGACCTCGCTCATAAGGGGGGATCTGGCCGGCGAACAGGAGCGCCCAGTGGCGCTTCCACCTTGAGGAGATCTGACCAGGATCGTGCAGCGAGCGGCCCTGCTCGTCGTTGACCTTCGCGTGCTTCCGGAAGCCCCGGGGCGTCCGAATCTGACGGGTGATGCCGAACAGAGCCTTGGTGTTGCCATCTCGGTCTGCGACGTCCGCCTGCCTTGCCGGGCCCTCTGCCCAGGTCTGCCGATCGGCCCGAGTTAGCGCGCTCGTGGCATTGCGGTGCGCCGACAGGGAGGCAGAGGACTGAGCCGCCCTCCTGCGGGCGGCCGCGATGGGCCCACGTAGAGCGGCATACTCGGGCGAAGCAGGACTGCGCAGATGACCTGCCCATGCCTGAAACCCTCGTTGGAGTGGGAGGCGCTGTGCCTGCTGCCAGCTCCAGACTGCCAGTTCCTGATGCCCGGGGTGTTCTTGATGAGAGCCCAGCTCGTCGAAGAGATCCAGGGCTTCTTGGGAACTTGTGACGCCGGCGCGAAGAAGTGCTCGCGTTGGAGGTCCTGAACGTGCTCGATCATCTGAGCGTGGTAGACGTCGGGGCCCTGAGTGGCGTTGTGCTGGAGCTCGCCCGCGAGGGCGGACGTGTCCTCTTCGAGGGCCCGGCGTGCTTTGGGGTCGCGCAGCTTCTCCGTTGACGTCGTGGGGCTGGGGGCAGGCCTCGGGCCCAGCGAGTGGTCCAAGGCGACCGTGGCCTTGACTGCCCGGTGGCCCTCTCGTTCGGAGAAGTACAGCGAATCCTGCAGGGCGCTTGTGGCGTGCAGCTTGCGGTGCCAGTGGGGGCCGAGCCAGACGTGGTCGCCGCGCTTCTCGTGGCCCGGGATCCCGAACCAGGCGGGCTCCATGGTGCCGCTTAACTCGGCGGCGTCTTGGAGGTCGTGCGCCAGGCGGCGCTCGAGGGCGAACTGGTAGTTGGAGTTGGCGCCGGCCGCCTCGTCGTCGTCGTTGCCATCGATGAGGACGACCGGGGCGCGCTGGTGCAGTGCAGCGGCCAATTCTTTCTGGAGGGGCGCCCAGAAGGCGCGCTTCTCTTCCGTGGGCGCTGATGCCGCCGGGGCGTGCGCCGAGATGGCTGTCAACGTGAGGCCTGCTGCAGAGAACTCTGTGCGTGGCAGACGGGGGCTGACTGCGTTCGCAGCTGCCGTGCTGGCCAAGACCTTGAGGTCCTTCTGAAGCCAGATCTGGACCCCCCCCCAACCCGTCGTCAGTGGAGGGGGCGGAGAAGGCGAAGTAATGGTCCAGATCTTGACAACCTGAATCGGGAAGACGCGACTCCTGGATGCCTGCCAACTGGATGTGATGCCTGTTGCAGAAGTCCTCAACGTAGTGCGTGCGAGCGGTGACGCTCTCGCCGATGCGGCGTAGCTGCTGGCGCTCCTTCGGTTCCAGTGTCTGCGCATTGAAGGTGACAAGAATGAGCTGAGCTCCGTTGCGAGCTCTCTTGTCGCAATGTCTCTGCCACCTCGAAGGGGCGCTGTTGTGAACTTGGAGATCTTGATGGTGAAGCCCGAGGTCGGGAATGTAGTGGTACTGGTTCGCCTCCATGGCGAAGTTCACCCGTCGTTTTTCGCAACCACGTCGGCAAAAGACACCTGTTGGCGGGCTGATGCTGATCTCCGTGCTGCTGACGATGGTGGCGTTTCGGGATATGGCGAGTACCTCTGCTCCGGGCCCTGGCTCCGCGGGCGCGGGGGGGCCATCTTTCCGGGGTCCGGGATCCCGCTGGAGAGGTTGAAGTAATTGGTGAGGGTCTGCTGCTTATTCTTCTTCTCCTGCGGATGTAGGGGTTGCTTGCCCAAGTGGCGGTGGGTGGGCGCGACCCCGGGGGCGCTCGTGTCTTCCCCTGGCATCGGGGGGCTCTTCGCCGAGTGGCGCCGCGGCACGTTCACGCCGCCCGCCTCCTTGGCAGCGTGCTGGGCCAGGGAAGCCTCGAAGCGCAGCCAGGGGCGCTGGGGTCCCAACTGCGGGCCTCGGCGTCGGCGATGGCGTCGGGATGCGTGCCCTCGAGATTTGACAGCTGCTGGCAGGCCGCCTCCAACTGCGACTTGAGTGCGGCGAGGCCCTCCTTTTGGACGGGGGCCTCGGAGGTGGCCTGCTGGAGGTTGGCGAGCTCCTGCGCCAGGCGGAGCTCCTCCATGTCGGCGGCCTGGACGGCGGCTTCCGCGTGGCGTAGGGCCTCTCGGGCTTGCTGGGGGCGCTTCTTGGCCCTCTCGAGCGCGGCCTTTCAGTGGTTCCTGTGCTGGTTGATCGAATCCCTCGGGGCCGCGTGCTCGTCGCCGTGAAAGGGTGGCCAGCGCTGCTCCCAACTGCCTGATGGCGGTCTGGCGCTGGCTCCTGGTCATGTCGGGGGCCTCGTTCGAGGGGCTCTGGACCGATAAAGACGAAGGGGCATCCGTCTCGCCCTTCGGGGGGGCCTGCTTGAGCATCGCAGCGACCTCCGAGAGCGGTGCTGCCACCCCAGCTGCTGGAGAGCTTGACTGTGGCGTTCCCGTGGAAGCCGATGCAGGGGCGAACGACTTCCTCACGTCGCACATTGAGCACCTGGTCTTGGGGTACCAGTTGGTGGAATGGCAGACCTTGCGCTCCCGCGTTCGAGACGACTGCTGCGGGTGCCAGTGCCGGGTGCCCTTGCTCCAGGATCCGTCGGTGTGCTGCTGCCAGCCCTCCGGAGCCCAATCTCTGCCATGTGACGTCATCCGGGCCTAGGAGGAGCTACCCGCGGAGGCTGGGCTGCAGAAGTAGTGCAACGTGGAATATAAAAGCGACGAGTCGCGCAAACATGAACAGGCGGGCCTGTAGGCTTATTCTATCCGACCGACAACGCGGCTTGAGTCAACGTTGTTACGGACATGATGATGGTGATGATGTTGAAGTGATGATGGGAATGATGATGCTGATGATGCTGCTGCTGATGATGATGCTATGATGATGAGGATGAGGATGATGATGCTGCTGATGCTGCTGCTGGTGGTGAAGATTATGATAGTGATGTTGTCATCTATATGATGATGATGGTGATGCTGATGGTGATGCTAATGCTGATGACGGTGATGATGATGACGATGACGATGACGATGGCGACGACGACGTCGATTATGATGATGCTGATGATGATGGCTATGCTGACCATGACGATGGCGATCGCGATCGCGATTATACTGATGCTGTTGATGATGGCGATGCGGCTAATATGAGGGTGATGATACTGGTGGTGGTGATGATGATGAGGATGGTGATGCTGCTGCTGAGGGTGGTGATGGTAATCGTCTGGTTGATCGATGGATCGACGACGAGGACGATGATGCTGATGTTGCTGATGATGATGGGGATGATGGTGATGGTGCTGATGAGGATGAGGATGGAACTTATGGTGCGGAGAACGATTCCGGTGATGGTGATGCTCATGCGGATGAGGATGGGATGGATGATGATCATGCTGTTCGAAGAAACTCTCCGATGGGGGAGCGATCTGTTTACGCTGTGCTTGCCCTGCCGCCGCCTTGTCTCAAGGCGGCGCCGCCGAATCTGCCTGGACCAACAGCGGTCAATTTTTTGCGGCGGGGAGTGGTAAAGAGGTTCCTTTCCCTTCCCACCGCCATCGCCGCTATCGCAACCTCGTACCCTTCGCACCATTCATTTCACCATGCGATGGCGCGCGCCTTTTCGACGTGGTAGCGAAGCTGTCGCACCTGCGGCAGCGCCGCTCGTCTCCGCCGTCGGCGTGTTGACGACAACTTGACCCGCGCCGAGCATTCCCCGCATCAGAATCTACGTGGGCGCGGAGGTGACCTCGAGGACAGGAGGGTCGGGGATGCTTTCCCTGGCGTCTACCTGACCGCCATCAAGTTCCGCGGTGCCATTGCGACGGTGTCTGCGAAGATCCAGGCCTTATGCGCGCGAGGAGACTTGACCGCGATACTGAAGGCCCCCCTTCCTATTTCGACCCCATAGCTGGACCAGGTCTACTGTCGCCGCGCCAAGGCTGATAAGCGCGCGAGGAACCGCGACCGCTTATTCTACGACTTTGACTTTAAACCCAGATTTCTCCAACTACAACGTCGACTGCATCTTCCGCGACGCACCAGTAAGGGAACGCGATCTACAACTACGCCGTCGAGATCGGGGAGCGCCGACTGGCAAACCTCCCTAGACTCCCAGCTGTTCGCGGACACGCGACTCATGCCCCCTCCTACGACCGCTACCTCCAATGTCTTTCTCCCGCCGGCTTCGCGACCTGAATCTCGCCATCTACGGGGTGCTGGCCGTCGCCATCGGCGTTCTCATCGGCCGCGTGATGGAAAACGCCAGGATGACCAGACGCTGGGACCTTCCTGCGACCCTGCTGGGGATCGGCCTTATCGCGTGTGGATTCGTGAAGTGGACGCGTGGCCCAACGTCCGTTCTGGGCGGATGGCGCCATCTCAGCAGGCGGCGGCCCTCATGCGAGGCCCCGGGCAGGACTTAGCTAGGGGCATCGCCGTGCGGATCCCGTCCGGTGCAATTCATTTCGGGGCCGAAGTGAACGGAATTTGTGCAGATAGTGTGATGTATTTTCTGTATTGCTTGTCGCGAAAGTTCGACAGTCTTGAAGGTGAACGCCAACTGCAACGAAGACTCGAGCTTCTGGGCTTCAGAGGACGCATCACGCTCGGAGACAGCTTGTAGTGGAGCTGAGAAAGCAGGATCTGCAGAGGATAGCATCCAGCTGCTGTTTACGACCCTCGTCAGAGTACTACTAGTGCCACCGCGCGAGGTTCGCTGTTGCAACCATCCAATGACATGATGCCACGCGCCCAGCAGGAACAGGATCGCCTACTTGAGGTCATTAGACGACGACGCCATTTTGTTGGACGCGCGCCTGGGGAAAATGCGCAGGTCACGGGTGGCCGGGGAAGAAGCGACATGCTCATGACTGGCGCTGCAGTGGTTACGGGGAACGAGCTCGAGCAGACGGATGAGAAAAACATGGAGTCCCAGCGGGGGATTCGTGGGCGTTGACCCTTATCATCCCGCAGACCTTTCAACAAAGCGCCCAAGGGGGCCTGGCCGCCTGGGCGCCGCCCGCCGCGGCCGCTGCAACGGCCGCGCCACGGGCCGCGCCGACTGCTGCCCTTTGGGGGCGCTCGACGGAGGAAGACGACAGCGGGTTCGCTTCGTGAGCGCGCGAACTCGCGACTTGGCCTGAGCGCGTGCGCGGCGTTTCCAGCGCCCGTTGCTGCGTTGCTTAATGTGGGAGAGTTCCTGCGCGCGTTCGACTCGTCTCGATTCGTCTTTCCGAAGCAGGAAGTAGCGTCCGAGTCGTCGCCGCAAATGCATGGGTAGTGGAGGGCGAGCGGCCGCCAGCTACTCGCGGGGGAAGGCATTCGAGCCTGCGTCGCGGCCTTCGACGACAGCGCCGATGAACAAGTGTTCTTGGAGGCCGTGGCAAAGGTCGCGGCGGAGGTCTCGACGGTGGCGGCGACCGTCCGGCGAAGGGAAGGACGACCTCATCGGTGGCGGCGAGACCATGCCGCGCCACAGTTGAGGGCCCACTCAACATATTGTCCGAGAATGCACGCGACTTTTGGGCCGAGGGTTCGGCCGGTCTCCCGTGGGGGCGCGCGGCTCACTGGCGCTGTTGAGTATTTGGATTTTCTTGGGTACAATCAGCAGGGGCAGCTCTATTTCGCGGAGGCGGCCGAGCAGTATCTCGATGTGATATGCGAACAAGGTGCGGAACAATATCAACGCCGCCAACTGTGCTCCATCAGCGACTGGCTCATGAGGGCGCGACCAAAGCATTCCGTGTCAGACGATGTCGAGGCGCTGTTTTCGTTTTTCTTGGTACTGGAACTAGACCGCACGTGCGCGGCGTGAAATGTGCGATCGCCGACGATCGCGATGACGTGTTCGGCCCGAGCGCTTCGTCGTCGTCTCGGGCCATTTTCGGGCCTGTCCAGCCGCGTGATCCACGCGCGCCGCCCCGTGGAGATGAACCCGAAGTTGTGCATTCACACTCTCCCGCCCCTCCTCGCCCTCGCCTTCTCCTCCCTTGCTTCCTGCTTGCTGTCTTCCCCTGTCCCCTTCCCGCCTGCCCGCCCGCCTGCTTCGCCCCGCCGGCCCTGGCCTCCCGCCTGCGCGTTTGCCTTCGTCTGCTTGGTTCTCGTTCCCGTTCCTCTCTCTCCGTCGCCGTGCGGCGCAGACGGCCGAGGGCTGGCGGCGCTGGGCAATTGCTTAGTCTTGTTGTAATGGTCCCCATCTGGAACCCCATTGGTTTAACCCCGCATTTTTTTTTGTTCGGATCCGCATAATTTCCAGGAGGTCCGCGCGGATTTCTGGGTTCGGCCTTGCGCGCCCTGCCCCCCTGGCGGCGCCTCCAGCGCCGCCCTGGGCGCTTTCCGCGTGCCGGGGATGGGGGCCCAGCGCCGCGGCTCGGCGCCGCGGGGGGCAGCTTCGCGCGAGGGCCAATATTAATATACAAGGGTTTATGGTTCCGGTGGCGCGAATAATTCGGAATTTGCAATGGTTTATGGTTTCGGGGACGCGAACAGCGGTAACTTACGAGGGCTTGTGGTTTCGGGGACGCTATAATTTAGTAATTTACAAAATGTTTACGGCTTCGGGGGCGCAAGTATTCCCAAGCCAGAGCCTGCGTCGGTAGGGGTCCTTGCGGATTCACATGGTTAGGTGAGCTTTGCCGCCGATTTCCGCGGCCCGCCCGGGTGCCCGGGTGCCCTGGTGCCCGGTGCCCGGGTGCCTCGTAGCCTTATAGCCCTATAGCCCTATAGCCCATAGCACTATAATCCGCCCAGTAGCCCCATAGCCCTATAGTCCTATAACCCTATAGCCTTATAACCCCATCGCCCAGTAGCCCTTTAGCCCTATAGCCCACTAGCCCTATAACCCTGTAGCCCTATATACCCATAGCTTTGTAGCCTTATAGCCCTATAGCCCTATCGCCTCAGAACCCTGTAGCTCTATGGCCCTATAACCCTATAGCCCATATAACCATGTATCACTATAGCCCAATAGCCCTATAGCCTCGTAGCCTTATAGCCTTATAGCCCACTAGCCCAATAACCCTATAGCCTGATAGCCCCAGAACCATGTAGCGTAATAGCCCCATAGCCCTATAACCCTATAGCCCTATAGCCCTATATCCCCATAATTCTATATGCCAATCTCCCTATAGCCCTACAGCACCATAGCCCTGTATCCCCATAGCCCTATATCCCTATGGTCCTATAACCCTATAGCCCCATGACCCTATATACTCACAGCCCTAGGGCCCTATAACCCCATAGACCCAGAGCTCCATATCCCCATGGCCCCATAGCCCTATGGGCCTACAACCCTATAGCCCTATGGCCCTATGGCCCTGTAGCCCTATAGCCCTATAGACCTAGAGCCCTATGGCCCTACAGCCCTATAGTTCCATAGCCCTATAGCCCCATAGCCCCATCGCCCTATAGCCCAATAGCCCCAGAACCCTATAGCCACAAAAAGAATTTGATTTGGGTTATTCTCTGGTAGCATTGCGTAGTTTACGAGGGTTTATGGCTTCGGGGACGCGAATATGGTGTAATTCGCAAAAAGGTTTGTGGCCTCGGGGACGTAAGCATGGTGTAACCTACAAAGGTTTATGGCCCTAAGGGCGCAACGATTGGGTCATTTTCGAGGGTTTATGGCTGCGGGGGCGCGAGTATTCAGTACTTTGCGAAGGTTTATGGCTTCGGGGGCGCGAATATTGTATTTGAAGGGTTTTTTTTGGTTTCGGGAGCGCGAATATTGCGTAATTCTTCACGCTTCGCGTGTCCCCGCCAGCCCATTCAGAAACCCCGGCCTTCACAGCTAACGGGGAAAGTGGCGAAGAAACACATCTAGGGAAACACAGCGAGCAATGGGGGTGGCCTTGGAAGCCTTCTGCAGGCCATTCCTGGGTGCCGCGTGGGGGCGAGGGGAAGACGAGGAGGAGGATGATGAGGAGGAGGAGGAGGAGGAGGAGGAGGAGGAGGAGGAGGATGAGGAAGAGGAGGAGGAGGAGGAGGACGAGGATAACGAGGAGGACGAGGACGCGGATGAGGACGAGGACGAGGAGGACGAAAACTAGGATGAGGACAACGCGGATGAGAACGACGCGGACGAGGACTCATGGAACCATCTAGAAGTATTCTTGCGGCTGCTGCTGCTGCTGCTGGTGCTCTCCAGGAGTTTTTGGGGCCCTCTTGGAACCCTCTTGGTAACCCTGGAAGGCTTCTTTGTATCATTCTGGAGGCCATCGATTACAGGATGTGGACGGTCCCCAACTCAGCTCCCCCATCAGGAGCCGGCAACCCGCTTCTTTGGGCTCTCTTGGAGCGGTCTTGGGCGCTCTTGGAGCGGTCTTGGGGTCGTTTGAAGCATCTTGGGAGCCATCTTGAGCCAGCTTGGGCTATCTGAGCCATCTTGGAGGTCATCTTGGGCTCTCTGAGGCCGCTCGGGGGCCTCTTGGGGGCCTTTCGGGTGCCTCTTGGGGCCCTCTTGGGACCCTCTTGGGGCCCTCTTGGGGCTCTCTTGGGGCTCTCTTGGGAGCCCTGGAGCGCCTCTTGGGGCCATCTTCGAGGCCATCGATCAAAGGAGGGAGGGCCCCGATCGAGGTCCCCCCCTCGGGGGCCACGATCTTCGTGAGGGGTGCCAAAAATCGGCCCTCCCAGAGGCCGAAAAAGTACCCTCCAACGACCAGCGACCCCCCCCCAAAAAGTCCAGGGGAGGGGGTAGGGGATGGGTAAACCCTTCCCCGAAGGGGAAGAAGGGTTTTTGGAAGAGGATAAAAAAAACATCGTTAGACCACCTGCGCCCAGAGGGCTGGTGGGATTTACTAGGGATTATGGCTTTAAGTATTCGAATGTTATTTAATTTTCGAAGGTTTCTGGCCTCGGGGACGCGAACATGGCGTAATTCATAAGGAATTCTTCACGCTTCGCGTATCCCCACCAGCCCATCTCAAAACAGCAACTCTAGCGAAGCATGTCGACAGTCGTGTTTTTCAGGCGTGTTTCCGCCTGCCCCCGCATATCTCCCCTGTTCCTCCTTCCTCCCGCCTCCTTGTACATCCTCCTTGTGGTGGGAGCGGGAGAAGGACGAGGCGGAGGAGGAGGGAGAGAAAACGCTCCTCGTGGTTTGAGTCGTTCGGACTTCTCGTCCTGGTGTGAGTCGTTCGGGCCCTTCTTCCTGGTGTGAGTCGTTCGGGCTCTTCGTGGTGTGAGTCGTTCGGGCTCTTCGTCCTGGTGTGAGTCGTTCGGGCTTCTCGTGGTGTGAGTTGTTCGGGCCCCTCGTCCTGGTGTGAGTCGTTCGGGCCCCTCCTCCTGCCCGTCCAGAAACGACGCCCAGGCGAGTAGAGGGTCGTCCTGATGGGCTTTTCGGCGTCTTGGGTGCTTCGGGGGGGGCCTCTTTGGGCCGTTTGGGATCCTCTTGGGGGGCCTCCTGGGGGCCTCTTGGGGCCATCTTGGGGCCTCTTGGTGCCTCCTGTGCGCTTCTTGGGGCCATCTTGGAGGAAATCGACCAAAGAAGAGGGGAGCTTTAATTAGCGCTGTCCCCTCAGAAGGCCAACATGGGGCCAAAACCTTAGTAAACTCAATGATTTTGGCTTGAAAGAAGAGGGGAGCTTTAATTAGCGCTGCCCCCTCAGAAGGCCAAAATGGGGCCAAAACCGTAGTAAAATCAATGATTTTGGCTTCAAAGAAGAGGGGAGCACTTTTCTCCCTCCCCCCGTCGGGGCCAGAATCCTCGTGAGGGGTGTCGTTTTTTAGCCCTCCCAGGGATAGAAAAAGGACCCTCTGAGCACCCGCGGAAGGACCTCTCCAGGTCCAGGGGGAGGGGGTAGGGGGAGGGGTAAACCCCTCCCCGAAGGGGAAAAAAGGGGGGTTGAGAACAGAGAGAGCTCGCTAAACCACTCACGCCCAAAGGGCTGGTGGGATTACGGCTTCGGCGACGCGAATTTCACGTATTTTGACGTGCCCCACGACCCCCCGGGAAGTCAGATAACGCGATTCGGGGGTGTTAACCATGGCGCTTTTTGGCTTCTTTCTCGCGTGTTCATCAAGAGTTAACAGTGAGGAAGCAGAAAGCAGGGCTGTAAAGTGGAATTTCTGGAAACTGCAACTGGTACAGGGAGCTGCACGCCTAGTCATCGTAGCCCCATAGCCCCGCCAGGGGGGCGGCGGATTTCGGGCAACGGGATTTTGTCATATGCTGTGCGAACAGTTGCCCTTGCGAGAAGGACATTCCGAGCGTTCGAAGCGGACGATTTCTACGGGTCGCGCGCCCTTTCGCCAAGGCGCAGGGTCTCGACCCACCGAATTCTTACAGTGACGGAGATGACGACGATGTATTGGCCAGATGCTCGCGGGACGGATCGGCGTCCGGTTCCCGACGCCAGCGTGGGGATGCTTATAGAGATCGTGCGCGTCAGCTATCCCGCGACCCTGCCTGCGGTTGCAATTCTGAAGAAGTCATTGAGATGCTGTCCGATCGGTGGAACGGGGCTCGCGTGGGCCTGCGGGTGATCCGATTCGCGCGAGGAAGAGCGGCAGCGGTCGAGGTATGCGCACTCGCCAACGCCCGTGGGGCATCCTTCCTGATGGGCCTGATTGACATCGGCGCGGAAAACCTAAGCGATGCATCGCAGGCATCGTTGTGCGATAGGCGCGCTATTCTACGTGGACTACCTTCGGATTATCGACCGCTGCCTCTCGGCCCCGATCTGGCCGTCGCCCCGGGCGCATGCCCGGTGCGTGGGGGTGGGGTGGGTGGGGGGGGGGGGGGCGGCTATCATATCGTTCGCAGACTGCGACCCAGTAGCAGACTAGTGCCCACATTCCGACGATTCTGATGAAGAGCGATGGCGCGTCATATTGGTATTTCTTGGCTCGTTGTGTCCTTCCTGTTGCGCGTGCCCCGACGATGCGTTGCAAAGCTGCCCGCGGCGCGGCGTTCTCAAGTCTTGCTTGGCAGCCGCGCTCGCTGACGTAGACTACGACCAGCGGCAGCGTGGAATAACCTGGGCGCGATGAGATTCTTTTCGTGATCGATACAGGGGGTGAAGAGGGCGAGCCGCCGCGAGCCCGACCTCCGCGAGGCGGCCAGGGCGTCCCTGGATCCACGGCCAGTTGACCAAGGCGTCGTCGGCAGGAACGATCGCGCCCGACGTGGAAATTCCACGCGTGGTGTCCGTGCAGTTCCTCGCCAGGGTAGTCGCCTTCAAGATGGTGCCAGACGGAGCATTCGGCGCGGCGGCCGACGCGGCTGCGCGCCATGGCTGCCTGACGCGGATTGCCCTGGTCCCTGGCAAACGCCAGCGCGGCCATCGGAGTGCCATCTTCTCGGCGATGCATTGTGGCAGCGCGGCCGAGATCGACGGGGTGCCCGCCGTAGCTGGACTGCGCGCTTGAATTTACAGGCCTGGTCACCACCTCGTCGTGGAGTGAGACCCAGGTCGCGATCGCCATGGGTGGGGGATGCGGTCGACGCCATCGCGAAGGCCCAGGGCGCTGCCCAGTGCGCGAGACATGGGCGCAAGCCCCGCGGCCCAACGGGTAGCCCGTGGATCAATTCCAGCAGGCTTCTGGGGACTGGCCCTAGTGGATGGGCTGGGCGCAGTTCCCGCCGAGGCGTTGGCTGTGCTTATGGGCCGAGATCTACCGGCGCGTCCACCTCGCGATGCGCAACCGAGTGGCGATGTGCAATCTGCGCCAGCGTCGCCGCCGTCGCGGCCAAATCCGCAGCGTCCACCGCGACGTAATCCGATTGCTCGGAAATAGCTGGCATGCCATCCTGCGCCCTCGCATCATAGTCGTGTACAAGAGCTCTCGTAAGTTTTTGAGCCCGATGGTCGTGCGCAGGATCCACCGAGGGCCTCTCGACATACAGACTCGATGTCTCAACGTCCAAACCTTCGAGTGCCTCGAGAACCTTTGCCGCAAGGGGCAAGGCTTGGGTGCCGGAGCTGGATCTGTGATGCCGTGGTGATCGAGTTTCAAGAGAAGATTATCTACATCGTGTATCGCGAGAGTCGCGAAAATATCGTCGCCAGGGAGGAAGTCGAACTCTGGGGGGGGGTCCGTCTATCGCAGGAGCCGAAGCTAGTAAATGGGCCAGTACGCTTTTCCGAGCTCAAGCGAATTCGTGAATGCGGAGGGCCCTGTATTTTGTTATCCCTCGCGATTGATGCTGAATCGGCGTGCGAGTGTTCTTCCAGCGAGGGTCCTGCGACAACTGCTCAGAACGCGCTATCGGGGCATATTGGCCGTCTACGAGAATTCCTCGCCCTCGGCGTCATCGACAGTGTTCGACGGTGTGGCGCCTGCGATATGACGACAGGTGGTCGCGCGAATGGTGCCATTGAGCGAGGCCGACTTCTGCGAGTCACGACCGGTTATCATGGGCACAGGTATGCAGTGGAGGCCCATGCTTTGCACCGGGGCAACAAATCCCCCATCGCCGATGAGGCCGCCGCGGTTGTTCGCGCGCCCTCTCAGACCCTAGGGGTCTGGTGGCTTATTCTCTAACAGCCGTTATGCGCAGGAGGGCGGGCCCTGCTGTTGGCTCCATGCCGAGCTCTCGCGGGCCCGCGACTGCTCGCCGCCGGCGCGGCCCCGCGCCGGCTCCGCCCCCGCGGCCGCGGGATCGCGACCCCGCTCGATCTCTTTTTCCGTCATTTTATTTGGTTTTCTTACGGGCCGACCTGGGCCCGCCCTGCTCGAGCAACGTCGCCCGCCTTGCTTCTGCCCGACGCGCTGGCGCTAAGATGTTGGACTCGTGGCGGCGTGGCTTCGACCTCGGGCATCCTCGTTCTAATGCGCTGTGTCAGTTGTTGGAGTATTCAACTGTCGATCTCGTTGTGCGACGCGCTGCCCTCGCGGTTGCGACTGCCGACCGCCGCCCCTTCTTGAATGGCGCAACGCCTCCTCGAGCGCCAAGTGGGTGGCGGGCAGGCCCCCCCGCCCCCCCCCCTCGTGTTCGAAGAGGCGCTCCGAGGAGTGGCGATCTGTCTGCATCTTGCCTGCCCCGCCGCCGCCTCGGCACATGGCGGCGCCGCTCCATGTGCTTGTGCCGATAGTGCTTTATGCTTGGCGGCGGGAGTGGTGGAGAGGCATTCTTCCGATGCCGCCGCCGTCGCCGCCATCGCATCCCCTTGCCCTTTTCACCCTTCGCGTCATTAATTGTGCAATTGTGCGACGGCGGGCGCCGCGTCGGCTGATGGCTGTGGTGGTGGTGGTGGTGGCGGGGGGATGATGGCGATGATGATGGCGGTGATGCTGATTTTGCTGAGGACTCCTGGGTCTCATGGGGATGCGACCGATGGTGATTAGTGTTTGTGATGACGGCGGTGATTGCGAGCATGCGGAGGGTGCATAGGATGAGGTTGGTAAGTGTAAGTGTGGCGATTCTGTTTTGATCATGGTGCTGGAGGCGGTGATGATTCTGATGGTGATGAGGAGGACGCGTATCATGATTCTAACGGTCGGACTTCTGCTGACGATGATGATGGTAGTGATGACGGCGACGGTGGTGGTGGTGACCATGATGGCACTTGGGAGAGGAGGGCGTCGGAATGGATGAGGATGAATATGGGGATGACGGTGGTGATAATTACGATGAGGAGGACACGGGGCTTGATTGCTACTTAGTGTCGTAAGTTGTAGGGATCGGGGTGGATGACTCGGAACATGCGGTTTCTGCGGATGATGATGACGACGACGAATATTGTGCTGTTGGCGATGAAGATTATAATGGTGATGGTGGGGGCGGCGAGGATGATGCGGATTAAATATAATGCTGCTGATGGAACTCCTGGTCACTGTGGCCACAATGATGACATACGGCAGATGCTGATGGCGATGGATGTGACGAAGACGAGGAGGACGAAGAGGAGGGAGGGGGGATATGAAATGATAAAAGGTCAGAAGGGGGGAAGAACGAGTTGAGGGTGGTAATGGAAGGAGGAGCAGGAAGATGATATCAGGAGGAAGGTGATGATGAACAGGAGGAGGAGGAAGAGGAGGAAGAGGAGGAGGAAAAGGAGGAGGAGGAGGAAAAGGAGGAGAGGAAAGGAGGAGGAGGAGGCGGAGGAGGAACAGGATGAGGAAACGGAGGCACAAGTGAGGTGGAAGAAGAAAAAAGGTTTTCTTCGGATGGGTCATGTCGAGCATCGGTGTTTTGCGCGCGCGTCTGTTCGAGCTCCTGTGTCTTCCTCCTCCTCTTTCTCTCATCCCTGTTCCCTCGCTGAAGAAAAATCAGGGGTAACAGAGTGAATGGGGAGGCGGGGGGGAGTGTGCCAGATGGTTAGCCCTGGGCCTCTACGATGCCCACCCCCCATCTGTGCTTCCTCCCCCCTCTCCTTCCCTCGTTTCGGTCTCCTTTCGCCTTCCTTTCTCCTCCCCTCCTTCCCTTCCTTCGTCCTTTTTTCCTTTACTTCTCCCTCCTCCTTTTTTGCTTCTCCCCTCTTTCCCCCTTTCTTTCCTTCAATCCCTTCCTTGTCTCCCCTCCTTCGCTCCCTCCTCCACCCTTCCCTCCTCCACTCCCTCTTCCGTTCGCTTTCCCCCCCTCTCCTCTCCGCCTTCGCTCTCCTCCTCCTCCTCCGCCTCCTCCGCCTCTTTTCACTTGCCGTCCGTTCCCTCTATGGACACTTCGCCTCTTCCTCCGCCTCACGCGTGCCGCGTTGGTGCCCCGAACAAAAAAAAGGACGCGTCCTTCTACAACATGGCGGACGGCGCCGCCCGTCCTCGCCGCCGCCGCCGCCGCCCAGGTTCTGAGGAACTCCACGCCGTCGGCGGGTAGTGGGGGGGGGCAGGAGGGGACGGGGGAGGGGGGGCAGGAGGAGGGAGGGGGAGAAGAGGGGAGGAAGGGGAGGGGTGCAAAGCTAAGTGCGCATTCGTCATATCTGACGTCCTACCCTTCCCTCCCATCCCTTACCATGGCGTAGATACCCTCTTTATTCGCACAGTCGGATGTCGAGCAGGGCAATGATTGCGAGAAGGTGCGCAGTGCATCGTAGAGCAAGGCGTAGCATGGCGTGGCGTTGCGTAGTCAAGAATTGTATCATGAAGCGTTGTGACGCAAATAATGGCATCGCACAGCGTCACGTAACACAACACCGCACAGCATGTCATGTATGGCGCCGGGTTCCTTGGAGGGCAAGTGGATCGTCTTCGAGAGGTCTGGGCCAGTCTGGAGTCGTGGCTTTATGTCTAGCACTTTGGGCTCCCCGAAAAGCTCCACACAAGGCGGGGCCGATTGAGAGCACCCGCTGGCTCTGCTTTCAACATCGCCTTCTCAAGGCAGAAACGGGGCTCCCGCTTGATACTTCGTGAAAGCGACGACGCCCCAAAGTGGGGGGGGGCACTTCTGCGGCCCAACAAATGAACGAATCGACACCAGATGGTGTAATCACTTCCGATGGCCTTTTCGGGGGCCATTTTCTAGCTTTTGGGGCATGGCATCATACAGAGGAACACCACATAGCATTGCATTGCATGCCGTGGTATGGCACTGGAAATAATTACGCCAGCGCTGCAGCGGGAGCACGATTCGGAACGAGCGGAAGCGCGGAATTGAGGCCAGCGCTGCAGCGGGAACAACATTTTGCAACAATTCTAAGCGACAACCCAATTCCAGGGAATCTTGCGTGAAAAAAATACAGTGCGCGTAAGGAGGGCGGACATTTTCCGGACGGCATAAGGGGAGAGTGGAGAGTAGCATCCATATTGTGCAATTGTGGAGGGGGGCAGGGGGGAGAGGGGTGGATGGGGAGAGGGAGGGGGAGAGACAGGAGGGGGAAAGTGAAGGGCGGGGACGAGGGAAGAGGTTGAGAAGGATGGGTAGGAGGAGGAGGAGGAGGAGGAGGAGGAGGAGGAGGAGGAGGCGGAGGCGGAAGAGGAGGAGGAGGAGGGCGAGAAGGAGGAGGCGTAGGAGTAGTACGAGGAGGAGGAGGAGGAAAGGGAGGAGGGAAGAGAAGAAGATGATGATGATGATGATGAGGAGTAGTACGAGGAGGAGGAGGAGGAAAGGGAGGAGGGAAGAGAAGAAGATGATGATGATGATGATGACGATGATAATGATGCTGATTCTGATGATGATGATGCTGCTGATGCTGATGATGATGATGACGATGATGATGATGATGATGATGATGATAATGATGATGCTGATGATGATGATGATGTTGATGCTGCTGATGATGATGATGATGACGATGATGATGATGCTGATGATGATGATGCTGATGATGATGATGCTGCTGATGATGATGATGATGATGAAGAAGATGAAGATGAAGATGAGGATGAAGATGATGATGATGATGATGATGATGATGATGATGATGATGATGCTGATGCTGATGATGATGATGATGATGATGCTGATGATGATGGTGGTGGTGGTGGGTGGTGGTGGTGGTGTGATGATGATGATGATGATGATGATGATGATGTGATGATGATGATGGTGATGGTGATGGTGGTTGATGGTGATGGTGATGGTGATGTGTGATGGTGATGTGATGGTGATGAATGATGATGATGATGAATGATGATGATGATGATGATGATGATGATGAGCTGATGCTGCTGATGCTGATGCTGATGCTGATGATGATGATGATGATGATGATGATGAGATGATGATGATGATGATGATGATGATGATGATGATGATGATGATGATGATGATGATGATGATGATGATGATGATGATGATGATGATGATGATGATGATGATGATGATGATGATGATGATGATGATGATGATGATGATGATGATGATGATGATGATGATGATGATGATGAGATGATGATGATGGAATGATGATGATGATGATGATGATGATGATGATGAGGAGGAGGACGAGAGGAGGAGGAGGAGGAGGAGGAGAGGAGGAGGAGAGGAACAATATCAGGAGGAGGAGGGGAGGAGGAGAGGAGGATGAGGAGAGAGGCGATGAGGAGAGGAGGAGGAGGAGGAGGAGGAGGAGGGAGGAAGGAGGAGGAGGAGAGGAGGCCCAGGAGGAGGAGGAGGAGACAAGAGGAGGAGGAGGAGGAGGAGGAGGACCAGGAGGAAGATGGGGATAAGGAGTAGGAGTAGGAGTGGGAGTAGGAGTAGGAGGAGGAGGAGGAGGAGGAGGAGGAGGAGGAGGAGGAGGAGGAGGAGGAGGAGGAGGAGGAGGAGCAGGTTCAGACCATCACCGAGCAGACCGGCATGGACCAGGGGTGCCCTTTCTCGCTGCTCGCCTTCGTGGTCGGCCTTAAGCGGGTCCTCAACCGAGCACGCGCCCTCCTACGTGACGCTGGCCTCGACGGTGGTGTCCGCTTCCGGGCTTACGTCGACGACATATATGTCACATGCGCCGCTTCGCGCCTCCCCGCGGTCCTCGCAGCCTTTCGCCAGGCCTTGGCCGAGTCCGGCACGACGCTCAACGAGTCCAAGCTGAAGCTGTGGGGCGTCGAGCGCAACATTCTGCCGATGGACCTCCAGCAGTACCACTTGGAGACGCTCCAGGTCTTGGGGCACGCTGTCGAGCGATCCAGCGGGCAGATGCACACGTTCTGGCTTGGGGACTCAGGCGGGTCCTTCGCTTCGGTCACGGCCGCCCTCAGAGCCAACCTCGACAGGCTGTGGACCTTGCACGCGGAAGGCGGGCTCCCCAAGCAGGTAATGCAGGCACTGGCGCGCTTGGCCGCGCAGTCAAAGCCACAGCACGTCCTGCGCGGCGCCGCCATCTCTGCCAAGCAAGCCAGGGCCTACGACGCCGTGGTCGAACACTTCTGGGCTCGACTGCTCGTCGAAACCGGCAGTTTCGACGCCCACCGCAGGGTGCAGCTACACCTGCCATTGCGTCGCGGCGGCCTCAGCGTTGGCGGGGTGGAGGTGCCGGCCGATGCTGCCTTCCTTGCCGGCACTCGCGGGGCCTTGAGCGAGGTGATGAGCACGGTTGTGGCCAACACCGTCGCGGAGCTCCGGCACGTGCTCGCGCAGCACGTGGAGGGCAGGAACAGCGCGGTGACCAGCCTGGAGCAGAAGGGGGCGCGGGAGCAGACACGCCTGTGGCAAAGCGACCAGCCGCAACCCGTCAAGGGTATGCAGCGAGTCTGGACTCGAGCAGTCCAGCGCAACCTGCGCGATCAGTCCCTGGGGTCGGCCACGCAGCGCCATGCAGCGGTTATCAGATCCGCCTCCACTCCGGAGGCCAGCCGCTTCTTGGACCCGCCGGGGGCCGCCTCCGACAAGATGATGGACGCGACCTTTCAGGCAGCTGCCCGCCGCCGCTTGGGCCTGCGACCCGTGCCGCGTGGACCACGCGACGCTGCCCACTGCCAGAACCGGCGGCCGGATGGGACTAAGTGCGGCGTGGAGTTGGACGACGAGGGCCACCACGCCAGCATCTGTGAGATCGGTGGTGCGCGCGTGCGCTGGCACGATGGCAGCCGTGACCTCGTTGCCGCCCGGCTTGTCGCTGAGTTGCGCGCCCCTGTTTGCGCAGAGCAGCGGTGTCCCCACCTTGACAAGCTCAAGCCGGACGGCACGATGTCCGAGGCACGCTTAGACATCGTTGTCGAGCTGGGGGGCACCACGTTCTTCCTCGACGTCGCCATCGTCGACGTGTTGAGCACGGACTCGGCACTGGAACGGCAGCGTGCGTCTCGAGACGGCGCCGCTGCATGCCGCATGGAGGACGAGAAGCGGACGAAATACCCCGGTGCCAACGTCGTGCCCCTCGTGATTGAGAGCTACGGGCGAATCAACGTGAGCGGCATGGCATGGCTGCGCCGGGCGTGCCGGGACAAGCTCTTCCAGAGCTTGCTCCGCGCCTTGAGCGTCCATGTGCAAAGCCACGCGGGCGCCATGGTCATAGCGGCCAGCACTGGCCAGCACGGCGCGCCCCGGCAGCGGGCCGACCAGGCGTAGGCCGACGCGCCACGCTGGTCACCTCCCGCGGGGCCCCAGCACCAGCAGGAACCCCAAGACAGGAGGTCGGGCTGAACTGCCCGCGCACGGCTTCCCCCTGGGGGGCGCACGCCCTGGGGTGGTAGGGAACTGCCCCTTTGCAATTACACAATATGAAAATACTCCCACTTCCCCTGATGGCGTCCCGAAGATGGCCGACCCCCCCCCCCGCGTACTGTTTTTAAACACGCAGGATTCCCGGGAAACGGGTTTTCGCCTGCGTCTCGCTGAGGCGCCGGCCTCATTTCTGCTCCCGAATCGTTCCGAATCGTGCTCCCGCTGCAGCGTGGGCCTCATTTTCGGATCGGTGTTTGGCCTCCGTCGTTCAGGATGGCGTTCTCGCCCCAGCGCGGGCCTCTTTCTCGCGCGCCCATCCGCCCGCCACCCCGCGCCGCACCACCACCACCACCATCACCACCACCACCACCACCACCACCACCACCACCACCACCACCACCACCACCACCACCACCACCACCACCACCGCCAGCGCCACCACCACCACCAGCAGCACCACCACCACCACCGCCACCACCACCACCACCACCACCACCACAACCACGAACACACGCACGCACGCACGCACGCGCACCACCGCCCACTACGCACGCGCGCGCGGAGCCACTGGTCCGCTACGACACGCGTCCGCGGATAGAGATAATCAGCGCCATGGTCAGGGATGGGAGGGAAGGGTAGGACGTCAGATATGACGCGAGCGCACCTAGCTTGCCCCTCTCCCCTCCCCCTCTCTTCTCCGTGTCCCTCCTTTCCTCTCCTCCTGCCCTCGCCCCCCTCTCTCTCCCCCCTCCCCCTCCCCCGTCGCTGTCGTCGTCGTCGCCGTCGTCGTTCCGCCTCGTCGCCGCTGCGGCGGTCCCCGCGGTCGGCGTCCTCGGCGTCGTCGTCGCGGTCGCCTCGTCGCTCCGCCGCCGCCGTCGTCGTCGTCGTCGTCGTCGTCGTCGTCGTCGTCGTCGCCGCCGCCGTCGCCGTCGCCGTCGCCGGCGGCGCCTGGGGGCAGCCCCTTGCTTTCCCACGGGTTTGCGCCCCCCCCGCGGGGGAGGCGTCTGCGGCAGCGGCCCCTGCAGTCCTGTGGCGGACTCTCGGCCGACACGCCTAGCCCCGGTGGCCATGCGTCGTGGGACACATGCCGGGGTTGCGGATCCAGCAGGAGGAGGAGGAGGAGGAGGAGGAGGAGGAGGAGGAGGAGGAGGAGGAGGGAGGAGGAGCAGGGGAGGAGGAGGGAGGAGGAGGAGGAGGCAAAAGAGGAGGAGGGGGGGGATAAATAATATCA
>CAUYUJ010020197.1:95840-113278 GCA_963575745.1 Prorocentrum cordatum
GAAGGTCACCTTGTGGGGTTGCTGGGATTGCCTATCTGATTTCTATGCGACTCTCTAGGGCCCTGTTGGATCACAAAGGGAGCCTACAGGAGCCCTACACCATCCTTTCGGAACCTTGTAGGAGCCCTTGAGGATCCTTGCGGGATTTATCTGACCCCGATCGGATCGTTACGGGACCCTATCATAGCCCTAAAGGCTTTTTTCGGAACCTTGTCCTAGGATCTTTACGGCGCCCTGCAGGTGTCCTAACACTTTCGACGATACATTATGGGTATCTCCCTAGGCACCCACATTGTATTGGTTATTGGTATTTTTATTATGATGACTACTACTACCTTCCAGAAGTTTGAAGCCTCGGGGCCAAGCCCAAAGGCTGAGGTCCAGGACTGAGGGCCCACTGCTGCAGGGCTGAGGGCCGTGGGGGCTGTGGCTTTCGGGCCCTGCGCCGTCGTTTTGTTTGCCGAGTTCCCAATGTTTCGGGCCACAGGTTTCGAGTGTTAGGGCCAGGTGCCTAAGGCCTTGGAGCTTGGACGCCGGGCTTGGCTCTGAGGGCCTGGGGCCCTAGGTCCGGGGCTTGGGCCTTGCAGCGCCACGTGGCTTGAGGCGCATAGGCTTTTGGCCTTAGGCCGTGGTCCGTAGGCTTATGGGCTCTAGGATTTGCGCTTCGGGCCAGACACTTAAGAAGAAGGCGTTTTACTATTACTACATCACCACTATTATTACTACTATTGCTACTGCTACTGCTATTGCTACTGCTACTGCAACTGCTACTGTTACTACTATGATTTTTGTGTTCATTATACACGCCGTTATGCACATTTCCCCACGTACTGAACATATCACTACCACTACTACAATTAGTATTCCTTCGACTACTATACAGCTATTTAGACCTCTACATGCTATTATTAATCCTATTCGTATTTCGACCATTACTACTACTACTACTACTACTACTACTACTACTACTACTACTACTACTACTACTACTACTACTACTACTAGTACTCGTACTAGTACTAGTACTAGTACTAGTAGTACTACTACTACTACTATATTATTACAACAACAACAACTACTACTACTACGACTACTACTACTACTACTGCTACTACTACTACTACTACTGCTACTACTACTACTACTACTACTACTGCTACTACTACTACTACTACTACTACTACTACTACTACTACTACTACTACTACTACTACTACTACTACTACTACTACTACTACTACTACTACTACTGCTACTGCTACTACTACTACTACTACTACTACTACTACTACTATTACTATTACTACTACTACTACTACTACTACTACTACTACTACTACTACTACTACTACTGCACTGCTAGTATTGTTAGTACTATTACTGCTATCGTTGCTACTACTGTTGCTAATGGTGCTATCACTGATCTGACTACCACCACTAGAACCTATCGCTACTGCTACTACTATTGCTACTCGTACTTTTCTCAGCAACTGTTATTTCTCTTACGGATACTATTGATACTGACACCGATGGCCCTACGATGACGGCTGCAACGAAGACGACGAGCTCCACGGGAATCTTGCTCGAGTTGTCTCCAGCGCTATGAGGGGTCCCACTGGAGTAGTATCCAGCTGGCTCTATAGGGGGGCTACTAGAGCTGTCTCCAGCTCTTATGGGGATCCTGACAGAGCCGTGCATAGCTCGGTAAGGATCTTCATACGGCTGTATCCAGCCAGTTAGCTTTATGGGGATCTTAGTTGACTTGTATCCAGCTTCACAGGCGTCCTGATAGAGCTGTACCAACTCTACAAAAGAGGTCCGACTAGAACGCGATCCAGCTTTGTAGGGGTCCTACTCGAGCTGTATCCAGCTTTGTCGGGATCTCTGTAGGGCTCCATCCAGTTCAGTGGGGGTCCCAATAGGACCTTATATCGGGTTTTGTAGGGATCCCGATAGGACTGCATCCACAGGGGCATCTGGGGGGATCCCGAATGGTATGGGTCTGTAGGGATGGGTCTGTAGGGATCTCACAGGGGCTGTTTCCAGATTTCGGAAAGTCTGTAGAGCTGTATCTCGCTCTGTGGGGGTTCTATCTATGCATGCGTCTGGCTTTGTCAGGATCCCCATGGAGCTGCGTCCAACCCTGCAGGAATCCTACTGCAACTGTATCAGGTTGTGTAGGGATCCTACTACAGTTGTATCCAGCCCTTTGGGGATCCTATCACAGAGTCGCATCCAGCGCTGCAGGGATTGACTAGAGCTGTATCAAGCCCTATGGGGTCTATAGCGCAGGATCCAGCCTGTATGGATGTCTATACAGCGGTACCCAGCGTTTTAGGGATCCCACTAGGGCTGCATCCAGCTCTGTAGGGACCGCACAGGGAACCCCGCAAGAAGCGCGCCTCGCTGGCGCGCACATGCTGTATCGAGGGCGCGCGTATATGGTGGGGTCCTGTTGGCGAGCTCCGTAGGACTTGGGAAGTTGCAAGCATGAGGGGCAAGTGGGGTTGCTTGGTTGCTGGTTGCTGGGGTGGGGGTGGGGTTGCCGACCGCCCGCGTTCTAGGTCAATGGTCGTCCCTCAAGGAGAAAGAGGGGTCCAAACACCCGTGCAGTGGGGTCGTCGGTGGAGTCTCGTCCGCGTCGTCGTCGTCACCGAGAACGTGGATGCCCTCCGCTTCGGCGGTGGCGTCGTGCTGGTTTCGGCGTCAGCGGCGACGTTGGCGTCGGTGGTCGTCGTCGTCGTCGTCGTCGTCGTCGTCGTCGTCGTCGTCGTCGCCTTTTTTCGATGGCGGCGGCGGCTGAGCCCTTCTTCCGCGCCGTCCTGTCGCCCGCCTCCGCGCGCGCCAGACTGCCCGCCGATCTGGTGGGGTGCCCCAGGTTTCCCGGACACTCCCGACCGTCAGGCCGCGATAAACCGATCAGCAAGCCCACGTAAACCCTACCCCTGCCGCCCGTCGAGTTTGACCCAGTGGGGGTTCACTTCGCTCATGACCGCTTGCAGTTTAGTGGGCAGTCTTTCGCCGTCTCTAAATCTATGGGCCACAGGGGTTGGGTTCACAAGTGGCTGCCTGAACCGAGGAGTCGTGTTGTAGGAGGGTGCCAGCTATACGCTTACACCTGCACCTACGCTGGTCCTGGGCCCAAGTATTGGTGTGTATGCCTCCCTGGCCGCGCCAGGAGGGTGTACAAACCATTCCTCGGCTCAGCATGGGCCTGATCAGGATCGGCGTCGGTGTATACCTGGCGTGTTCCTACCGTGAATGCAGTTGGTCCTGCGCTCGCGTGGAAATCCATGTGAGCGTCTTTTCATTTCAACAATCAAGTTGCCGCCCTTTTGCATTCCTCTTTCCAGGGGCGCGCCGAAGCCCAACCGCCTGTGAACGCCTCCTACTTAATTTTCTACGCCCTTCGAGAGGCCTCCTACTCCTCTGTCCGCTCCTGTTTCTCCTGTGACTGAGCTCGCAGAGCAAGAGTCATGGCGGCCCCCCAGGGGAAAAACGGCACGCGGGTTTCCCAGCCAGTGAGCGTCCATGGATAAGGCCTCGAGACGCTTGTGGCCATGCCCTTGGGCTCGCCTTGGGGCTCTCTTTGGGGCTCTCTTTAGGGCCGTCTTCGGGCCTCATCGGGGAGTCCTTTGGCACTCTCGGGGCCTCTTGGAAGCAACATGTCGCCAATTGGTGTGGATCCTGGGGCTGTTTGATAGGGTCTCTGGGCCGTCTGCTTGCTCCTCCACCCTTCTCCTTCTCCATCCTTCTCCTCTACTTTTCCCTCCTCCTCCTTATCGCCCTCCTCCTATCCCTTCTCCGCCTCCTCCACCCTTCTCCTCTTCTTTCCGGGGCGGGCATGTAATGCAACGAGGAACAAAAGAGTCCGCCGATGGCGTTGCTATCGTGGCCATTTTGTCTTCAGTGTCCATTTCATTCGACTTTCGGTCTTACCCATGTGTACTCGATATTGTACATTGTCCTTCATTCTTTCATGTCATTTGTCCCTGGCACTCCGACTCGGTTCCTCCAAACAGGTGTGGGGGCACATGGCGTGGTTTGGGGAGGAGCCTCTGGCCAGGGGGGAGCCTGGGGATCTGGCCGCGCCCGGGACGCCTGCGGCGTTCGGCGCGCCAGTCCCCAAGGCGCGTGCTCCAGGCGCCGCGAGAGTGAGCCACGGCCTCAGGGTCGCCGCCGTGGCAGCCGCCTCAGGAATGGGGGAGCAGCTGTTGGACGCCTTCGTTGTGCAGTTGGGAGGGGCATGCGACAAGATATCCGTGAACGACCTGTTCGGGGTGCGCGTCACCGACCCGACGTCCTCGTTGGACTCGTGCGAGTCGTCGGGTACACCGCTCACGGCTTTGCAGAAGGGCGAGCTTATGCGTTTCTTGGGCCGCGTGGCGGAGATCGGGGGCGTGCCGCCGCCCGACTTCGGCACCCTCGGCGGGAGTCCTGCGGCCGTCAGTGCACGGGGAGGTCCTCCAGGAGGTCCTCCGGGTGGTCTTCCGGGAGGCGGCGCGACGCCCCAAGCGCCGTCCAGGAGGTCATTTTGGAAGCGGAAATTTTCGGCCTTCCTAGGTAAGGCTGACGACGGAGAGTTCGAGTTGCTCCCGGCAGTTGCGCTCCCTTGTGGACGAGTGCGAGACAAAGCTCAGGGGGCCTCCCGTGAGCACGAAAAGGGCACGGGTGACCAACTCAGTGCTTTGGCGGCCGGGCTCGCGGAGGACGCCGCCCCATACGCCACGGATGGTGTGGGGCCCTTTCGGGGGGCGCCAGCAGAAGGTCATGCGCTTCGCCGCGCAGGTCTTTGTGGGCGGCGAGTTGGTAACGCGCCAGCTTAGGGGCCCGTCCTCGTTTGAGCAGTCGCGGGCCTGCTGGCGCGTGTGCCGCGCCGCCATGGTGACCCTGAAGGCCTGCTTGCCAGGTCTTCTGGGACGAGTGCGGAGAGGGCATGCGGCAGTTGAGTGCTACCTTCCCGCGCCACTGGAGGATCATCTCCCAGGCCGATGAAGAGATGCGCTCTGAGAAATGGGAGCGTATCTGGCAGCGCCTGGCGGCGCAGGTGGAGAACGAGTCCTACGCCAGCACGTTCGCCCCCGACCGCCCCTGGCAGGCGGTTGTACGAGACGGTGCGAAGTCGGGCGCGGGGGCCATGGCCAGCTGGCGGTACGCGCACGTCGATAAGCTCGCCTTGATGGCGCCCCGGGCGGGCGCGCAGGCAGCCTCGGCCGCGCGGCCGCCGCGCGCCGAGACGGCCGCAGGGGCCCCGTCGGCGCCGGCGCTCGCCGCCACGCCGAAGACCAAGGCCAAGGAGCGCTTGGCGGCGATGACGCAGCGGAAGGGCGGCCGCTACCTCAGGGCCGCCGGCGAAATGGAGTTGTGCTTCTCGTGGGACCGGCGCCCCGAGGGGTGCAGCTCCGGACCGTGCCCGCGCAAGCGCAGCCACTCGTGCGAGTGGTGCTTGGGCCCGCGCCGCGTCGTCGACGACGCCTGCAAGGCGGCGGCGGGGCCGAGGAATTGGAGGCCGCCGCCCGCGGGCATGGGCCGAGCATCCTCGCTGCCCGATGCAAGCGGGCAGCCCTATGAGGGCCCCCGTCCGCGTTCGCCAGCGGGGGCGCGCAAGGCGCCCCCCGCATTATGTGGGATTGCGGGTGAATCTTGCGTCGCCCCTGCAATGTCGGCGCGCGCCCGTCCGCCCATGCCGGCCGGAGCGCGCGAGGCGCTCCCCGCGTGCGGCGGGCGGAACAATCGGCGTCCCTGGCGCGCTTGATAACACCTTTGTCGACGCATCATTTCCGCTTAAGTGCTATGATGACATATTCGCCATCGTCATTTACACCTTCGACTTCTACTTCCTCTCCTTGCTGTGCATCCTCTGCCGCGCCGCCGTCTTCTCCAGCTTCTCGCCCATTGTCGTCTGCCTCGACTGCTGCTGCTTCCGGGGGCGCGCGGGGTGGGCAGGGCGGGGGGCGGGGGTTCTTGTTCTTGACGCTACAAACGCTGGCGCACTGGCGCAGAAGGCGAGGGCGCTCGGTCTGTCAGCGCACCGCTGGGGCTCGTCGCCCGCGAACGGCAACTCGGACATGTGCGAGGGGGCCTGCGCCGAGCGCGTCCTCGCCGAGTGCGTTGCTCTGGCGGCTCAGGGCTGGACTCTCGTCGCCCGGCTCGCTCCGAGGCCGCGATGTCGCGGCCGACGTCCGGGCGCCCTGGAGTGCGGCTCTGCTGCGGGCGGAGTCTTCAGCCCGCGGTAGGGCGAGCCCGCGCCCGTGCAGGGGTTTTGCCGGCCCGGCCTCCGATGGGTCCGAGGACCTGCAAGGCGGGCGCGCGAGTGCAGGGCGTGGGGTGCGGAGGCAGAGCGGGCAGGACAGGGGGCGCCTTCGTCTCTGTCCAGCTCCTCCACTCTCGCGGCTGCTTCTCAGGGCGATCGCGTTCGTCGCAATTCCTCTCGTGGCGCCGACGGGGGGTGGGGGCAGTCGGCGGGAGGTGCGGCGCCGCGAAGATTCGACCTGCTCGGCGGGCCTTCGCAACGCTGCCCGAGCTGTTTCTGGTGCTGGAGGGCTCCAGGAGATCGCGTGGATGGTGCGGGTGGCAATTGTCGAGGTCTGGAGTTCTACGCCGTCCCTCCAGGGTCTGACGGATTGCTGTGGTTCTCTGCCGGTCCGCCTGCCATCTGACCCAGGGGCGGTGTCTGCCCAGCGCGAGGCTGTCGGGCGAGCGGTCGGAGTCCCTTGGGGCAGATGTGGAGCGCGCCCACCCTGCGTCCGGGATTCGATGCCGGCTTGTGCAGGAGATCTAGAGGGCCGCCCGGGGCCTGGACCAGGAACTCGGGTCTTGGATGGAGATCGGCGCGCCGATGGGAATTACGCGCGCCATCCAGTCGGGGGGGGGCTTTCCGTTGGCCGAGTCGCCCAGCATTTGTGCCCGGCTGATTTGGCGTCTGGGGCCTTCAGGTTTACTTCGAACCACCCGTCCTTTGAGGGCAACTACGGGAGAGCGAACCACCCGCGTTGGAGATGATGCGCGCTTCCTTGTCGAAAGGATGCGGTGAGACCTTCGGCAGCGACGCCGAGGCGGCGGCGCGCTTCGGTCAGGTTTTCCGGGCACCGCCGGTGAACGTCAGGAAGCGAAAGCACGACAGGTCGTTCAAGAGCCGTATCAGTCGGGATCTCGAGACCAATCAGGTCAATTTGGCGGCCTCGACGCACGAGCGGGCCGTTCCCCCTTGCGGAATTGACCGCGGGGTGGACTTGCCTGCCCTGGCGCGGCGTGCCCTCGGATGCTCTGGTGGAGCCGTGGAGGTGTTAATCCTGGACCTCGAGGGCGCTTTCATGGGCGTCCCATTGCGCGAGGAGGAGCCGTCGCTGTCTTTCAAGAGCCTCCGTCTGTAGGCGCGGGCCCGGCGATCGTGGGGCGCGTGTCGGGCTTCGGAGGCGCGTCGCATGTTCTGGTCTACTCCAGATTTGCTCCGTTCGTGGCCCGGTCGACCGGGGCCGCGTTGTCGGCAGATGTGGGCCGTCTGCAGCTGTGCGTCGACGACCCTGCTCTGACGCGCTGGCAGGCGCCGAGTGCCGACGTCGAATTCAGCGCGGATGTCGTTTTCGCTTGGTGGCTCACGCTCGGGATTGGCCCGTCGTGGGACAAGGGCGTTTTTCACTCCAGGGCGCCACCCGTGGATCGGCGTCAAATTCGAAGTGGTGGATGGCACGGCTCACGCGTCCCCCCCTGCGGGAGTTTTTGGACGAAACACTTGTGTTCTTGCGGCTGTTTGCCGGGTGCGGCGGCGTCGCCCCGCTGTGGAAGGCGCGTTCGCGTGTGTGGGGGGGGGCTTCCCGAATGGCGCGAGTGGCGCCCGAGGCGACGCCCTTTGCTGGGTCATTGTGGGCAGCACTTACGGCCGCAGAAGCGGCCGCGGGCTCGGCCCAGCTAGAGGATTCTCCAGGTCGCGTGACAATTCGCTTGTTTTCGGCTGCCGCTGCGCGGTTTCTGGCCTTCGTCCAAGGGGCAGTTTTTCTTTTGCGTTGCGTGGTGCGCGTATCACCCGGCGACGAGCGGCGCCTCCCGCCAGCGCAGGGGCGCGTCCGGCTTAGTTTAGCGGCTGCTCCATTAGGGGCCCCAGCTGGAGGCTGTTCCTCTCTGGCCGGATCTGCGGCTAGTCCGCCAACTTGGGGGGGGGTGCGCGCGGTTTCCACTGCGCAACCTGCCCCCGCTGCAGTTCTTGAGCGGCGTGCTGGCGCGCCTGGCTGGCGGGGGTGCGCTCCGGGGGCGTTGCCAGATCTCGGAACTGCTGAGTTTCGCTTTTCTGCCCTGGAAGCATTTTCAAATGCTGCGTGCTCGGTGTCGTCGCGGGCATCTGCGGCTTCCAGGCTCAAGACGCGCCAGAAACGAATGGACATGTGGGGTTTGAACCTTCTCCCTCTCGCTGCTGTGGCGGTCAGCGCTTTGGGGGCCAGTCTTAGAGCGGGTAAGTATCGTTCCGCCTGATCGTACTTGTCTGCTGCGCGCGTGGAGGCTGAACGGCAGGGGCGCGCAGCAGATCAGTGCGCGGCGCGAGCTCTGAAGGGCGCAGCGCGGTCCTGTGAGAGATGCATGGGCCCGAGCTCGCAGGCCTCTGCGCTACCTGTCCTGGACCTCGACGGCCGCTTGCCCGCAAATCCTGATCTCATGATCGTCGCTGGCGCCTGGTGGCTACTGCGCGAGGGCGAGATCTTTTGTGCTGGGGTGAAGGTCGCAGTTCCTTCCGGTTCTGGCGCCGAGTTGCAGGTGTCGTGGAATTTACCCGCTTCCAGGACTGACCCCGAGGAATTAGGGGCCGTGCGCGCCCGCGGCTGCTGCTGCTGCTGCTGCTGCCAACCGGCAGCTTGGTGCCAATTTGCCCGGTCCACACTTTGGCAGCGCAGGCGCGGTGGCTGAAGGCCCAGTTCCCGGATTTTTCCGATGGGATGCCGCTCCCCGATTTGCCCATGTCTTGACGCGCCAGGCAACCCGTGCTCGAAGGTTGCGGTTGCGGCAACCGTTGCCCGGGCGGCTGAGCTTCTAGGGTTGCCTTTGCGGGGGCCTGGCGGGGAGGAAAGGTGGACTGGGCATTCACTTCGCGTGGCCGGCGCGCAAGGTCTGTCTCGGGCGGGTTTCGATATTTGGGCAATTCAGTTGCTGGGCCTCTGGGGCTCGTCGGCCGTCTTAGGGTGCACCCGCGATGCGCCCCTGTCACATTCTGCGCGTTGGGCGCTGCAGGCGTCGCGTGGTGCTGCCGCCAGATCCTCGGGTGATGCGCCCAAGGGGCCGGCCGCGAAGCGGCCTCGTAGTCTTTGCGGCGTGCCTCGCATGTGCCAGGCTAGTGCAGAGCGCGCGGTACAGGGGGCCGAGATGGCCACAGCGGTGAGTTCCCTCCAGCTGGCCTTGGAGAGGGAGACCTCCAGCCTTCGGCAGATGTGCTTGGGGGGCCCCCCATTCGCACAGAATCTGCGCTCATCGGTCGTGCGCCGGGTGCAGGGGGGCTCGGTCCAGACATGCCCTAGAGGCAGGCCCCTAAGGGGGCCTTCCGTGCATCTGTCGAGACCAGCGCTGGTAGCAGTCCATAGTCGCAGTTTTGGGGCGCGGGCGTTCGGGGGGGTTGCCTTCCCGTGCGCCGGCCGGCGATTCGGTTCCAGCGCGAGGAACTTTTGCCGCGCGAGAGAAAAGTACATTTTGCCCCTCTTTCGGTCCTCCTCCCTTCTTCACCCCCCCAGCCGCGACGCGATTGTGAGGCAGGAAAACAGAGCCGCACTTTGTTGCAGTGATCTTCGTTGGTCTGGGTGAGCCTCTTCCCGCGCCAACCCGATTTTGCGCGCGTTGCGCGGGATTGTGCCGCAGCGAAATTGTCGCGAAATTCGGCTCCCAAATGCTTTGCATCCCCATCATTATCTGGGGCGGCTTGGGGGGCAGGCCAGCGCATTTGTTCTCCTCCTCCTCCCTTCTCCTCCTCTTCCATCCTCCTCCATCCTTCTCCTCTCCGTCCTCCTCCTCTCAGTCATCCTCCATTCTTCTCTTCCTCCTCGATCCTTCCCCTCCTCCTCCATTCTTCTCGTCCGCCTCACCCCCCTCATCTCTGCCCTCTTCGCCCTCCTCCTTCTCCTCCTCCTCCTCCTCCTCCTCCTCGTCCTCCTCGTCCTCCGCGGGTCTCGTCAACTTCGGCCTCGCGAGTTGGGGTGGGCTTTTGCTTCAGGTTCCTCGCCTCCGTCGGCTGCGGCATTGTCGGGAGCGTTGAACTCCGCCCTTCCGAGCGGATCTCTGCAGTTCTCACCTTCGCCGCAGGCGCGGCTGGCGTGCGGGTCGAGCTCGTGCGGCGGCCAGGCGTTCCCTACGGAGACGAGCTCTTCGCGTTGGAGGAGGAACGGCTGCTTGGCGATGCTCGGTGGCAAGGGTGTGCTCGGGGGTGGACAGAACCCCCAACAGTGACACGTCGATTAGTGAATTGTCCGTTTTCGGTTTTCGAGAGGGCGCCGTGGCCGTTATTTTCCAGGCTTGCGCCCGCCAGGTTTGGGCCCGAAGTCGTTTTCACTAAACCACGTTTTACTAAAGGGAGGTCTGTCCATCCCCGATGTGCTACCTCTCGTCGTTCGGACGGCGACTCGGCTCCGAGCGCGAGTTGTTTGTATTCCACCTTTGCCGACGGTGCCAGAGCAGAGCCCCCCGGCTCATCGTGCCCCGGTGCATCTGGCGGGGACATGCTGACTGGTGCAGATTCTGCCGGTTTGACGACGGTTAGGCGGAACGCCACCACGATGGATGATGAGGGGATCGACCTTTTTGAGTGTTTGTCTGCTGACGATGCGTCTCCTTTTGAGGGCCTGGTGCCCTTTCATGGTGCGACGTCGGCGCCAGAAGGCCACCGGTCCACTGACGAGGGCCCGCCTGCATCGGCCCTCCCGCTTCGGCCAGCCTCCATCGGAGCTCATCCCCGAGTCGGCCCTCCCGCTTCGGCGGTAGAGCTATGTCCGCACGAAGTCCGCCTACCGCGTCCTCTTGACGAAGGGGGCCCTCCCGCGCGAGCGGTCGAGCTAAGCCCGCATCATGGTCTTGCTCATTCTGGCCATCCTGGTGGCCTCGGCGGCGGCTCTGGCGGTCTCCGCGCCAGCTCTGGCGGCCCCGGAGCCAGCCGTGTCAATGGACATCTTGACGCAAACAGGCCGCCGAGCGGCCCCAGCGACCTCCCTGGCGGTTCTGGCGACTGCCGCGGGGGCCTCGGACAGCGGGCTCCCGCGCCCGACCGAGGCAAACGTGTCGGCGCCTTGTGTGGCAAGATTGCCGAGTGGGGCCGGCGGGTCCATAAGTTCAGCAATGCGTAGTCCGAGTGTCTCATGTGCCTCTTCGTGGAGACCCACCTTGCCCGGGAACGCGACGAGGAGATGCGCCAGTCTGTCAGGAAGGATGGCTGGAGGATGATCTCCACTCTGGCGCGGGCTAGCGGCAAGTCGGAGTCGGGTGCGTCTGCGGGCGAGGCCATCATCGTCAAGACACGTGGCCGCGACATCTTTCGAGCACCTTCGCAGGTGCCGCGCCGCCGGGGCGCCCGACCCCTTCCGCGGGTTTTCAGCGATCGTCTGGCACCTTGCTACCGGCAGTCTCGTCATGATCTGCACCTATTTGGCTCCGAAGTTCGGCATAGCTAGCGGCCTGAACGCTGCCGCGCTGCGATCGTTGTCGGTCTTCGTTCGCGCGTTGGCGGACCCGTGGGTGGTGATGGGAGATTGGAACCATTCCCCTCTAGACTTGATGACGGCACGTGTTCATGAGGGCTTACAGGGCTTGGTGGTCCTTCTTCGTGCCAGAGCACGTGAGACAAGGGCAAAGAGGGCTCCATGAGCGACTACGCCATCATGAGCGAGGGATTGCAGCACAGGGTATCTCTCGCCCCTGTGGAGACGGTTCCGTGGAAGACGCACTGCGGCATCGCCATCATTGTGTGGAGAGCTCTGACAAGCAGATCTAGCATCGACGGCTTCGTCTACCACGTTCCTCGCCAGTGGTAGAGCGCCCCAAGAGGAGGGCAAACCCGACCAAGTCGACGCGGAGGCGAGATGAGTTGCGACAACGCCGTCGCGACCGTCTGGACCCAGAATTGCTTGGCGCGTTCGATCTAGCCAACCGTCCCCTCGATCAGACACTTGTTTGTGAAGTTGAGGGCCCTGCCCTTTCAGACACTTGTTTGTGAAGTTGAGGGCCCTGCCCTTTTCGTGTCACCCGATCTGTGGCATAATGCCATGCAGCGCAGATCCCCTCTTAGGCAACAGCGGCCAATCGAGCATTTTATGTATCGGGGCCGCGCTGATGAGCCCGTCCATTTGAGTCGACTTTGCGGGTCTTGGGTCTCTGCGGTCGAGGTGTCCACCCTGTCGGCCTCCCAGGTTCCTGAGGAGGAATGTGGGCCCTTCCGAGGACGAGCGCAAGGCTTTGCCCTCGAGTGGGTTCGGTCTCGGGCTACACCTGGTCGGCCGCGCCTCCGAAGCGGCCCAGCCGACTGGTGGGCAGTTCCCACACGCTTTTTAAGCGTTATTGCTCTCTGCGCCGCAGTGGGAAACACCCAGGGCAGATGGGGCGTTGTGCGGTTCTGTTGCAGCGGCAGTATCGGGAGCTCGATCAGCGGACGTCTTCGAATTTGTGGGCTGAGACCTAAACCAGGATGGCGAGACCGTTGTCGCTTGCAAGTCTGGGGGATCTTGGAGCAATGGCGGATCGCCTAGCCTCCTGTGCGCATGCACGCAATCTTGCCGATGCTCTCCGAGCTTCTGATAGGCGGGCGACCGAGCAGTGGAAAACTAAGCCAGGCCAGCTGCATCGCCGCGTCAAGCAGGCCCCAGCCACCCCTTTGGGGTCGGTCGCGGCGGGCAGTGCGATTTCGCAGCCTGCTTCCATCGTGGCCGCTAAGCAGCAGACTTGGCAGGCCAAGTGGCTGGACCCCGTGGACTCCCCTGACGGTATTAGGTTTGCTATTTCTGATGCTTTCCGGAGGGCTCGTGATGACCCCCTGGGGCCATTGGTTCCTGAACAGTTCGCTTCTCTGGCGCCCCGTGGTTCTCACCGGAAGGCTCCCAGAGTGGATGATCTCACCATGGCCGATATTCAGAGGCTTCCGGAACAGGCGATGTCGGATTGAACGTGCCTTTTGAATGGGGTCGAGCGTTGCGGATTGTGGCCAGAGCAGGTTTTCGCGGCGATCTGTGCATTCTTCCTCAAGCCTAATCAAACGGGGGATGGCGTGATCGGCATGATTTCTAATGTCATCGCGCGCGAGGGCTTGATCGAGGTCTGGAGTTCTGGACTTGACCAGTTTTGGGACGCGGCCGTGAGAGGCAGCTCCAACCTCGGGGCGGCCTTCCTCCGCGGCCTTTTGGGCGAAACAGCCGTCCTTGCAGGTGTCCATCTGGAGACCGTTCTGTTGGACGTAGAGAAATTCTATGATTCGCTGAGCCTCGTGTTAGTGATCCGCGTCGCGGCAGACGTTGGTTTTCCCGCCCTAGTCGTCGCCCTCGAATCTCAGATATTTTCGGCCCCCAGATACTTGCGCAGTGCTGGAGGAGTCAGCCTAGGGATCCACCCCATTCGGTCGCTTGTTGCGGGATCTTACATGGGGCCCCCTCTTGCTCACTTGTTTCTGTTTCCGATTTCGGGCAACGCCCGGCGGGGCGTGCCGATTTGCAAGCTGTGGTCCTCTATCTATGATGCAGTTTCCCGTGCTGAAGGCACGGCCGAGTAGGTGGTGCAAGTGCTGTCAGACGCGTCGTCTACGTCTGTTGCAGGCCTTCAGGGGCGCAGCTTGACCTTTTCGGACAAAACTGTGGCTCTTGCCACCTCTGACGACCTGGGCCTTCGTCTTAGCCAGAAGTTTCGGCGCGCTGGAGTGCCCTTCGCTCCCGCGTGTTCGTCCGTGGATTCCAGGTGCGATGCAGCTTTGGGTGTTCAGCGCAGCCAAAATGAGTTGGCTAAGGCCACCGAGCGTTTCCAGGCGATGCGGAAGACGTGGCGGCCCGCCAATCTCTCAGAGATTTCGAGCTCCCTCTGGGCCGCGGGGCCCTTCCCCGAGCCGCGCGCGGCCATCGAGTGCACGGCTGGTTCCCGAGTGCGGCGCGGGTGTTTCGGGGGCGGGCCGCCCGGGCCGCCGCGGGGACAGGGTCAGGTAGATGCCTCGCCGCTGTGCTTCTGCCTGCATTTGGGTCGACGCGCCCCCGCGGTTGAGCTTCGCCGCCAGTTTGTCCTGGGTTTTTGTTGCTTGGAAATCGCCGCCGGACCTGCGTCCCAGGGTGATTCGGCGTGGTTGGGAGTTCCTGTTTCCCAGGTCGTGGAAGGAAGCCGCTTGGTGGAACAGGGTCCGAGGCCTGTTCGGAGCCGCGATTGCCGCCCTGCACGAGGCCGGGTGGATCTCTTCGGCGTCGTATTCGCGGCGACGGCCGGTCCCGGATTCCAGCGAGGTCTGCCCCCCACCCCCGGCCGATGGGCCTGGATTCTAGGGGGGCGACGCTGACTTGTGTGACTTGCTCGATGATTTATGCCAGGGCTTGTCGCCCCGCCTCTGGGTTTGCGCGGCTGACCGCTATGAGGGATCGGGCTTGGCGCGGGGTGGAGGCGACTTGTGGCTGGCTGGGAGGGGGTCAAAAGATTCGTGGCAGCTAGTGAGTTCGACCAAGTAGGCTTACAGACGGCTGTTGTCTCAGGCGGCCAGTGGATTAGGACTCGACATGCCGTGTTGGGGCGCGGAGTTGGGGCGGCATGCCCACGTTGCGGACAAGGGCCCGGATCTCCTTACCATCGGGTCTGGCCTTGCCCATGTAATTCCGGGTTCCCCGAGTTTGACGGGAGCTAATCCCTTGCCGGCCAGGCCGCGGCCCAATGTGAGCGGCGCCCCGCACATCGGCCCCGAGGGATTGCGCCCGTAGATCTCGCGCGCCCGCCAAGCCGCTCCGAAGAGAAGCTGGAAGTCCTTGCCCCGTCCCGATCGCGTCGACCCGCCCTCGCCCCGAGTTCGGGCGCGTGGTGATTTTCGGAGGCGTGTCGCGCGGGGCCCGCAGTGCGGGCCCGAGGCGGCGGTGCGGAACGGCGGTGATTGCCATGCAGGCCGACGGCCGAGGGGGCTGGCAGGCTGCGGGTGGCTTGTCGACTCCAGTCGCGGGGAGGAGACAAACTGCCCCTCGTTCAGAGTTGCTTGCTTTCGCGCTCGCCTTGGAACATGTCCAGCAAGCCGTGTTGTTAGTCGCGGGCCGCGAGCCTCTGGTCAAGGCGTGGAATAGCGGCCCGCAGTTCCAGAATAATGGCGCCAGGTACGATTTGTGGTCCAGGATCCGTGTTGGGCTCCAATCTCGGGCCACCGATGTGCACTTGAAATGGGCCCCCTCTCGTTTGCGCGGGGCCCCCGGAGGAGCAGCCCAGGTGGGCCCGTTTCGAATTCAGGGCATCGCCCCGGCCGATGAGGAAGCGGGCGCGGCGGCGCAGAGGGAAGAGAAGAGTCTATCCGACAAGGCGAGCCTCGCGCGGACCACCGGGGCACAGTGGCCATCCTGGTCCGTTCGAGAGCGCGCCGCGCTCTGGCCCTCGCCGCTGCCGCCGGTCCACGGAGTGGGGCGCGGCAGCGGCAGGGGCGGGGCCCCGCCACGTCTGCCCCGGAGCTGGCCATGGAGAGGCCCCCGCGCAGTTTTGTTCGCTGTGGGGCGAAGTAGAAGTGCAGCAGCTGCCCCATGATTGCCCCGCAGTCCAGGGCGATCCGCGCGACCGCCACTGTTTGCAAATGCGCCCATGCGTCGGGCGAGTCTGCGGCGGGATCGAGTGCAGATCTCGTAGGCGGCCGCGCTGTTCATCTCTCTCTCACACGCCGCAGAGTTGGGAGACGTATATGCTCACGTATTGTTCTGTGTAAGTACGGCACAGTGGACGGCAGACACCTTGCCGCAAAGTGTGACCCCCCACGCAAGGTTCGCGATAATTTGTCGAGCATCCAGGCGGGCCTGCTCCCCCGGCGTTGAAGGGTAAGAGCGGTCCTGCAACGCGCCCTAGATCTTCGCAACTTCTTGGTTGGGCCTGTTTTACCCGCCGAGGCGGGTGATGCGGCTGCGTCCTCTGCGGGGTCAGTGCACCCCTTCCGTCTGGGTCGTAGGCTGGTTTGCGCAAATCCAGGTTGTTTGTCTGTTGCGGCAGGTGGGCTCCTTGGCTCAGGCGGTCGTTTCGCTCTCCTCCCCCTCTTTCCCCGTCTTCCTCCCTTCCTTCCTCCCCTCCAGCTCCTTGCTTGGTCAAAAGGTCTAAAAGGTCCATCTTCCCGCCTCCTCCGCCTCCTCCTCCTCCTCCTCGTCCTCCTCCTCCTCCTCCTCCTCCTCCTCCTCTTCCCCCCCTCCTCCTGTCCCTCCTTCTCCTCCGCCTTTCTTCTCCCGCAGGCCTCCGCGCACAGCTTCCTGTACCTGCTGGTGTTCCGGGCGATCATCGGGCTGGCGCAAGCGTTCGCGATGCCGGTGAGCCCGGGGCGGGCGGCCGCGGGTGCTGGCCCTTCGATGGGGCGAATCTGGGGGGAAGCAGAGCCGAGGAGGGGCGGGCTGTGAGGCGTGGGGAGGGGTGGAGGGGGTGAGGGGGGAAGGGGGTGTGGGGGAGGAGGAGGAGTGAGTGGGATGTGGGAGTGTGGAGGGGGGGAGTGACGAGGGAGAAGGGGGGAGACAGGAGGAGGAGGAGGAGGAGGAGGAGGTGGAGGAGGAGGAAGAAGTGTAGGAAAAATAAGAAAAACATATGACTAATAATAATACGAATGGAACTAACATTAAAAGTAGTAATAGCAATAATAAGAGTAATACGAAGAATACGAATCATAACACTAAGAATCAAAATAATGAGACAAACACTAGTATCAATAATAATAGTTATACTAATAAGAAGAAGACTCATGATACCAATGATTAATAATAATATTACGAATCGTATTATCAATAATAGATTTAATACGAATATTGCCAATACTATCACGAACCATACTAATAAGACGAATACTATTATTCAGGAGGTTACTACTAATAAAGCTAATACGAATATGAAGAATACTGTTACTACTACTAGTACGGATACTAATAAGAAGAAGCGGAGGAGGAGGCGAGGATGAGGAGGAGGAGGAGGAAGAGGAGGAGGAGGAGGAGGGGGAGGAGGGGGACAAGGATGATGATGATGATGATGATGATGATGATGATGATGATGATGATGATGATGATGATGATGATTATGATTATGATGCTGATGATGATGATGATGATGGTGGTGATGATGATGATGGTGATGATGATGATTATGCTGATGCTGCTGAGGATGATGATGATGATGATGATGATGTTGATGATGATGATGATGATGATGATGATGATGATGCTGCTGATGATGATGATGATGATGATTATGATGATGATGATGATGATGATGATCATGATCATCATGATCATCATGATCATGATCATGAT
>CAUYUJ010020197.1:113378-118378 GCA_963575745.1 Prorocentrum cordatum
ATGAGGAGGAGGAGGAGGAAGAGAAGGACGAGTAGGAAGAGGATGCGGAGGAGGAGGAGGAGGAGGAGGAGAAGGAGGATGAGGATGAGGATGAGCCGGAAGCGGAAGCGGAGGCGGAGGCGGAGGCGGTGGCTGTGGCGGAGGAGGAGGTAGAGGAGGATGAGGAGGAGGAGGATGACGAGGAGGAAGAGTTGGAGGAGGAGGCGGAGGATCAGGAGGAGGAGGAGGAAGAGGAATACTAATACTTGTAAGAGTACGACTCGTATGACTAACGACCATACTCATAGTAATATGTCTAGAACGAGTACACATATTACGACGAATAAACATGCTAACACTACTACTACTACTACTACTACTACTACTACTACTACTACTACTACTACTACTACTAATACGTCGCTCACTAATAGTGACAAGAAGAAGACGAACAATACTAATGCGACACATACCAATATGACGAATAATCTTAATGCGAATAGTAGTACTCAACCTAAGAAGAATAACGACAACTATTAACATTCACAATCGTAATCATCATACGATTAAGAAAAAAACAGAGGAGGAGGAGCATGAGTAGTAGGCGGAGGTAACTAGGGGGAGGAGGAGGAGAATTAGGAGGAGGAATAATAATAACAGTACTGCTGCTAGTCGTAATACTACTACCAATCATAATCGTATGGATCATAAGCAGAATAGGACGATTCAGACATTTTTTTTTTTTTTTTTTTTTTTTTTTTTTTTTTTTTTTTTTTTTTTTTTAATATATATATATATATATATATATATATATATATATATAAAAGGCTACAAGGGGGGAAGAGGAGGAGGATGAGAAAGAGGAGGAGGAGGAGGAGGATGAAGAGGAAACATAAGCGTACGAATAATAATACTAGGCAGAATATGGCTACCACGCATAACACGCAGAACAGCACGATTAGTTATAATATTAATATTTTCTTGAGACGAATGATAATACTACTGCGACGAAAAGTAACCCGAATAATGCGATGAGTACGACGACGAAGCAAATAATAGTACTACGAGAGACATGTTACTAATAATCATAATACGAATCACAATCGTCATGCTAATACGAATGATACTAAGCATGCTTATACTGAGAAGTATAGTGCGGGTGCTAACAGTAATAGTATAACTGCTGGTAATAGTATTAAAGCTACTAATGCTACTACTTGTAATGCTCGTACTAATACTAACATGGTTAATACTGTTAGCAATCTACGTATACTAATGCTACCCCTACCTCTACTACTACGACGACGACGACTATTACTACTACTAATCCTAACAAAGCGACTGATACTGATACTAATGCTACTACTACTACTAGTAGTAGTAGTAGTAGTAGTAGTAGTAGTACTACTACTACTACTACTACTACGAAGGATAGTACTACTAAGACTAGTACTAATTCGAATAAGAATCATAATGCTACTTATAGAATAGTAATAACAACACTAAGAGCACTAATCCTAACCATAATGGTAATACTTCCCATAACACTGATTATTCGCCGGCCCAACGGGCCAGAGGCGTGCTAAGATCTCCTGTAACTGCTCAACAATATTTCTACTTCGCGCGCGCGGGGCGGGCCCTGGGGGTCCCCGGACGAAAAGTACCCCGGCTAGGTCCCGGCAAGGTCCCTTTTCGGAGCCCAGGAGGGCTCCAAACTGTCCAAGAGAGGCCCGAGAAGCCCTCCAGACGGTCCAAGAGAGCCGGGAGACGCCGAAATATCACTCCCAAACGCCTGCGATGGCCTCAAGACGGCCCAACAGGCCTTCAAGACGCCCCAAGAGGTCCCTAAGCGGCGCCCCAAGAGGGCTCCCACAAGCAAAAATCGTCCCATTCCCTTAGGAAAACGTGCATTTTTAACATATCCGCCTCTTCGTCTTTCACACCTTTCAAGGCGGTCCAAGAGGCCCCCAAGATCACCCCAAGACGGCCCGAGAGACCCTCAAGACCGCTCAAAGACGGCCCAAGAGCGCTCCAAGAAGGCCCAAGAAACCCTCAAGAACTCTTTTTCGGAGCCCAGGAGGGCTCCAAATCGGTCCAAGAGGGGCCCGAGAAGCCCTCCAGACGGTCCAAGAGAGCCGGGAGACGCCGAAATATCACTCCCAAACGCCTACGATGGCCTCAAGACGGCCCAACAGGCCTTCAAGACGCCCCAAGAGGTCCCTAAGATGTCCCTAAGCGGCGTCCCAAGAGGGCTCCCACTAGCAAAAATCGTCCCATTCCCACAGGAAAACGTGCACTTTTAACATATCCGCCTCTTCGTCTTTCACACCTTTCAAGTCGGTCCAAGAGGCCCCCAAGATCACCCCAAGAAGGCCCGAGAGACCCTCAAGACCGCTCAAAGACGGCCCAAGAGCGCTCCAAGAAGGCCCAAGAAACCCTCAAGAACTCTTTTTCGGAGCCCAGGAGGGCTCCAAATCGGTCCAAGAGGGGCCCGAGAAGCCCTCCAGACGGTCCAAGAGAGCCGGGAGACGCCGAAATATCACCCCCAAGCGCCTACGATGGCCTCAAGACGGCCCAACAGGCCTTCAAGACGCCCCAAGAGGTCCCTAAGCGGCGTCCCAAGAGGGCTCCCACAAGCAAAAATCGTCTCATTCCCTTAGGAAAGCGTGCATTTTTAACATATCCGCCTCTTCGTCTTTCACACCTTTCAAGGCGGTCCAAGAGGCCCCCAAGATCACCCCAAGACGGCCCGAGAGACCCTCAAGACCGCTCAAAGACGGCCCAAGAGCGCTCCAAGAAGGCCCAAGAAACCCTCAAGACGGTCCAAGAGGCCCCAAGACGGCCCCATGATTGAGGTCCACAGGGGCAACCTGAACGGAAATTTTGAGCCTCCCGCCCAAACACGCCCCCGAAATGCCCCTACAAGCCCCCAAGTAGCCCCACGAAGCCCCCAAGAGAGCCCCAAGAGGCCCCCAACAGGCCGCAAGAAGGCCCCAAGAGGCCCCCAATAGACCCCCAGGAAGCTCCCAGGAGGCCCCCAAGAGGCGAGGCAGACCCCCCAAGAGACCACCAAGAGAGCCCACCCAGAGCCATCCACGAGGCCTCCCAAAGTTCCCAAGAAGCTCCCACAAAGCTTCCAAGGGCTCCCAAGACCCCCCAAGACCCCGCGATGGCACAATACGGGCCGGCGGAATGAGCGAAGCGATTCAATGGTAATACTTCCCATAACACTGATTATACTAATTATACTTCTAACACTCGCAGGATTTTTTTAACATTCGTACTAATGGTATTAATAGTATTGCTAATGATAATACTAATGCTCGTAGTAATACTACTTCGCATAATCATAATACTTAGACGAGGAGGAGGAGGGCTAGGAGGAGGAGGAGGAGGAGGAGGAGAAGGAGGATGCTGCTGATGATGATGATGATGAGGAGGAGGAGGAGGAGGAGGGAGGAGGAGGAGGATGAGGAGGAGGATGAGGGGTAGGGGTAGGGGTTGGGGCAAAGTCGAGAGGAGCGGCGGCGTTGAGGGATGAAGCGGGAGGGACGAGGGGGCAGGGGGAGAAATAATGGGAGGGAGGAGTAGGGAGACAGCATCAGAGCGAGAACAACATAGTATCATGATCAGAGCTACGATTTATCACCAACCTATTGGCAGACGCTCTCCACACACAGGGAACAACACCACTACACCCGCCATGGGCCACATCAATCGTCGACAGGTCCCACAGGCATATCATGTCACCAACAGCGTACGACCAACCCAAACACGTGGAACTAAGATAGGCACCAACATACATAGCACAGAGATGCTTAACGAATGGACGGTACGGTGAGACAACCACCACGATTATCAATGCGCCGACCAGCATTACCATCGACACACTACGAGCTTCTAGCACCCACGCGTGACAAGCCCACCTGGCAAGGGAGGGATGGATGGAGGGAGGGAGGGAGGAGGAGGAGGAGGAGGAGGAGGAGGAGGAGGAGGAGGAGGAGGAGGAAGAGGAGTACTACAGCCCACTAGTGGGGAGGAGGATAGCATTGATGAGGAATCGCGGCCATGGCTGTTCTGATCGACCCAGGCGGGTCTGCCAAGCCACGGGGCGGGGCCCCCCTCCCCCTTCCCCCTGTTCGAGGGAAGAAGCACGGGACCATGACCAAGATGTCGCGGTATCTTCTCGATGCATGGTCCATGTTGGCTGTCGCCGATTTGCGAGGGTGGTCCAAGAATGGACGCTGACCAAACTCGACGCTGACCAAACTCGACGCTGATCATGTCCACGGTCAATCTTGGTCACGGTCCCCGTCTGCTTCCGCTCCCTGTGTGCCGTTGCCACCCCCACTCGCCCACTTGGGCGCTGTTTTGAAGCCTGTCGGGCGTCATTCCGACCCTCTTTTCGGGCATCGGCTTCTCCGTGCACGCGTGGCTCCGACACGGTTCGGGGAACAGAGAATGACATAAGCAGAAAAACTCAGAGGTCCCGCGGATTTCTCGGACCAGTGCTGGACCCCCCTCCTTGGCGCGCGGAGTGCGGGCGGCGCGAGAGGCGCCCCGCCAGGGAACCCCATCGCCAATCCGAGGAATCCGCGCGGCTCTCCGAGGTTTTTTGCCTCGCGACGTCGGGTCTCAAGACCAGGCTCCGCGCCTCGAAGCCACCCGAGGCGCCGCCTGGTCTGCCGCTCTTCTTGGCCCCTGGAGGTCCGCTCTGGGCGTCGGGGCCATCCGAAACTGACTGGGGATGGAGCACCTGCCCCCGGGGAAGGGGCCCAGGCCTCTAGGCCTCGGGGCCGTCAGAAGACGATCTCGGGCGGAACGCCGGCCTCCGGGGAAGCGGTCCAGGCAGGCCTCGGGGCTCTGGGCCGTCAGAGGGCGGTCCAAGATGAGGAGCCAGCCCTTGGGGCCGCCGCCTCCTCCTACACCGCCTCCCCCTCTTCCAGCGCCTCCTTATCCTGCCCTTCTCCTGCTCCTGCTCCTGCTCCTGCTCCTCCTCCTCCTCCTCCTCCTCCTCCTCC
>CAUYUJ010020197.1:123378-150878 GCA_963575745.1 Prorocentrum cordatum
ACACATATATATATGTACACCAGTCGATCTGTGCCCATATATGTGTATGTCATATTCTATACGTCTACATGTGCGGGCATGTGTTTATATTTCCATTTTCTATGTTTCTACTCATGTGCAGCTGTCACGCACACGCGTAGAACTCAACTTGTGAATCGCCGGCAACAAAAAGAACAGGGAATCTCAAATAAAATCGCACACAATGGATTTTGGTGTGTAATGCGCACGCCAGACATCAACATGCCATTCCCCATTGCAAGAATCCTATTGCAAAGCCGCACGCCAAGAATTGATGTGCAACCCTTCCGTTATGAGTCAATGTGGGAATCGCCATGGCAGGAATTGTTTTGCAAAGCCCTTGCAACCGAGGTTTACACCAGCAATCGTGTAAAGCCGCGCGAAATGATTTGATCTGTACGCCACGCACTAGGAAACAACGTGTACATCGTTCACAAAAAGGATTTTATGTTATAGCCCCACAAAAAAGCTTGGATTGTATTCCACGCATTAGGAATCACTGTGTGAATCGCCCACCAGCGGACTTCTACTGCAACTCCCTACACAATGGTTTCTAACTTCAGCACGCTTTTAATACGCACGATTGGATTCAGTATGTAAATCCACCACGAAGGAAACTTCCATGGTAAAATCGCACGAACTGATCTTAGTTGTAACGCGCAATGGGAATCAGCATGTAGACCCATACCCCAAAAACTCTTTGTACAGTCCCTCAACACTACACATGTAGTCCGCAAAACAGCAATTAATTCGCAAATCGCCCACAAAAAGGAACTCGAGTGTACAGCCTTACGAAAGGATTTCGTTTCGTTTCCACACAAATTGAATCAGTTTAACATGGACCACAACAGGGTCTCCTGCGAAAAGGGCTCCGGAAACAAGTTTGCGAGGACCCCCCCGGTCAGAAAATGTTCATTTTGTTTTTGTCGGTGTTGCCCCCTCCCCGTCCACCCCCGCCACGAACAAGAACAAACACGCAATGGAAGACCAGAAAACCAGTTTCATTTTTTTTGGTTTTGTGTCTGTGTGTGTTCTAATGTTTTAGCATCCTCTGGAATTTTGCCGGCTCCCTTTCAAAGGTTTCTTTTTTCGTGGGCGATTTACACACGTATATTCTTATCGTAAAGTTTTTTTTTCTCCGTAGGGCTGTGTTAGAATATTCTCTTTGTTGGGTTTTATACACTTTAGGTGAATGCTATTGTATGCCTTGCATATAAGTAAATCCTTTTGTCTGGCTTTGCAAGAGGATTCCTTTTGTGGTTTATTGCCACATTGTTTTTGTTGTGCATTGAAAATGCAATGACGCAATGCGTTTTGCAATGCAGTTCCCTTTGTGGACGGTTTTCACTTGGCTTCTTAATGTGCGAACTACGAATGAACTCTTCTTGTGGGCTGTGTGTGCACTTGTTTTTTTTTGGCGGGGATTTCCTACTGATTCTTCGCGTGAGTGTTGCGCGACTTTGTAATATTGTTTGTGCGGGCCATTTGCGTGCCGTTTCTACTGTGCGACATTCGCCAAGCGATTTCATGTGCTCGGGTATTCCAAGCGTTTGATAGAACAACACGCCACGCAGCATACCACCAAACAACATAGCAAATCAAGCGACAAAAACACGGGAACGTCCTGACACCGAATCGACATGTATTATTTGGTCTCTCTTGGGCGGGGGGGGGGAATGGAGAACGGTGCCCCTTTTGTGCTTGAAAGGGACCCTCAATAGAGCCCCCTGGGGCCACAAAGGGACACGAACGGTGCACGGTTCTCCCCCTCCGCCTCTCCTTTCAGCAGCGCCTAGCGAGCCGTTCTTGGTCGTCCCCAGGGTGTGGCAAGGGCCCACAGTGGCCCACGTTTGCCAACAAAAGGCATCCCGTCGCCTCTTTCCCACGACGCGACGAGGCCCAGCTCCCTCCTTGCTCCAGGCGCTCCCGCTGCTCCTCCTGCCGCCCCTCCTCCTTTCCAGGCTTCCCAGATTCGGTCCGAGCAGACGGGGCCGGAGGGTCGCGCCGCATCGCCGATGCATCGGCGATGCGGCTCGATGTGGCGCTCGATTTTCTCCACGTCGACGTCGCCGATGCATCGCCGTCGTCGCCGATGCATCGGGGATGCATCGACGATTCGGCGCGGTCTTTCGAATCCATCTACCCTGACCCCATTCGGGAGGCCTCTATCCCCATCCCCGATAGAGTACGGCAGCCAGCGCAAGAAGTAACAGAAGAGATGGGCGTCAAATGCAGACGACGTGCAATCCTTGAGCAGGTTCCGAGATTGAACGTTGTTCAGGAAACCCGCCCTCGTAGGGTGCGGCATCTTCATCACTCCGCGGACAATGTGTCTGCACCGTCCTGTTTTGGCGTTTCCCGAAGCGTTGTGGATCCCCGACCCAGGAATAGTGCAGTGCTTAGTCTTCTGGCGCTTCAAGAGCTGGAAAACTGTTCAACGTACCGCGTTGGAGCGGGGCCTGAGGGGAGTCCGCACAAGTTTTGTCAGTGGTGACGTGTTTGACAAGGCCTTCGTAGCAACAACCGGGACGCGGGTGAGCGAATCGTGCGCCTAGACAAGTGGAAAAGAGGGGGGGGCGGCCGCGGAGGATGATGATAGGGGTAGACGCGCTCAGAGCATGTATCACTTCACGTGCGGCGCTGCCAGCCTCAGGCTCCGAGAGGGGAGTCCAAACACGGTGCGGTACACGGATGCCTTTCGTACGGCAGGTTCGCGTCGTGTCGATGTAGCGGCGACACCAGGCGTTCAAGGGTGATCGCCGCCGGTGGCCCAGAATTTGTTCACAGGGAACGAGTCGGCGATCGGAGCGCCGCCGATCGCTTGAGGTTCGACGATCCATGCGGCGTCGGAAGCCATCGCCGAAGTCGCCACGACGCGAGCCCCCCAGACATCCGGCCGCTCCAATTTTTGTGGGGGGCGCTCACTTCCCTAGGGATTGCAAAGGATTGCAAAAAAACCCTTGAACGAAGGATTGCAAAATCCTAGGGTTTTTTTGCAATCCTAGGGTTTTTTTGCAATCCTTCGTTCATGTGGGGGGCGCTCGCTTCCCTAGGGCTGTATTTTCGGTCTGCATCGTTTTTGGACGGTCCCGAGGTCCGGCGAGGGCCCCCCGGGGGCCGAGAACTGCCAAAATCCCTCCGCCCCACTTTTTTTCACGAGGAAAAGAAACACACAGACACAATTAATCGTCGATCCCCAGGAAAATATGGGAAAATATGGGAAGTGGGGGGGAAGACAGAAACCCAGAAAATATAGGAAAATATGGGGAATCATTTTATGTGTGTCTATTTATTTGTGTGTCCTTGGGCCCCTTCATTTTTAGGGGGTGTCGGATCTCGCCGAGCCCCCCCCCCGAAGGTGGGCCTGTACCTCGGCTCGGGCTGCGCCTCCTTCTCGCTGCTGTTTGCGATGGCGCTCGGCTGGCGCTGGGCGGTGCTCCTCGCAGGCCTCGTGCCCCGCGCGCCGGGGGGAGTCGGTGTCGTGTGGCCGATCCCTGTCCCCATCCTCGGCGGCAAGCGAGGAGGGGAAGTGAGAGGGAGAATCAGAAGGCTTGGAAGTCCTCTGGCCTTCTGAGACATTTTCTAAGCCTTCCCCGAAGGCACAGAAAACCTCTCAGAAGGCGCGAGGGCTTCTGAGAAGTCCCCCGCCTTCTGAGAAGGCCTTTTCCTTCTCACTTCCCCCTCGCTCTTCGCCGACAACCCCACCATCCCACCACCCCAGTTGGGGACATGCCCCACGAAACCCGAAGGCAACAGCCCATATCCCCATCCAGGGGGGGTACTTTGGCCAGCGGGACAAAGGCTACGCCAGTGGGGATAGGGATCGGCGAAGCGATGCTCAGAGGAGAGAGCGTCGGAGTCCTAGTCATGGCGCCCGCCCCCCCTGGGGGAGGCCCAGGGTACTCGTCGGTCGTTGAAAGCGGGGATTCTTTTGGACTCTCAGATCCTAGTCTACTTCAAGCGCCTCCTGCTTCAAGAATCGATCTGCTTTTGCTGTGTGTTGTTCTTCTCCCGGAGGGCCCTCTCTCCGAGTTCCTTTTTTTCGTAGGTCCTTACAATGCACGCCAGCCGTTGAAACTAGGTATTCTTGGATTCCCAGATCCCAATCTACTTTAGATGCCTTCCTACTTAAATAATCAGTGCGCTTTTGCAGTGTGTTGTTATTCTCTGGGAGGGGCCGAACCAAATCTACTTAATCCGCTTTCCTACGGTAGGTTCCCGTCGTGTCTACCAGCGGCGACCCCGCTGCCGGCGTTCAACGTTGAACGCCGCCGCCGACCCACAATCGGTCGGTGCTGAACGTTCTTACGTTCCGCAAGCCGGCGATCGTTCCAGGTTGAACGATCCCCGCGGTGTCAGAACCCAACGCATGGGTCGGCAAGCCACGAACTTGCTGTACTTCATGCTCTTACCTACATCTTCCGACCGACGTGCAGGTTCGTGTCACGTCGGCGAGGCGGCGACCCCGGCCTGGGCGGTCGAGCCGCGAGTGGCCCGGCATCGGCTGCCGTCGCGCTCGTTCAAGGGCGAGCGAGCAGCGCGCCCTCGATGTCCATCGCGCTTGTTCAAGGACGAACGATCCGTGGTCCGGCAGCTGCGCTACCAGATAACCCCGTGCCCCTGATGATAAATCATCCCCCCCGTTCCCCCCTCTATTTTTTCAATCCCGGTTCAATCGGATTTAATGTGGAGAGGGGCGCGGAGGCCGAACTTGATAATCCACGGGGGAAGTTGCGAATCGAAGTTGCTATCATCTCATGTTGGTGGTCTCACCATATCAGCTTCCGCAATCACGAGCGTGTGGCAGGGCTGTGGGATTCTCACCAGTTCAGCTTGCCCAAGTCACGAACGTGCGGCAGGGCCATGGGATTCTCACTTTCTCAGATCACCATTATCATCATCGGCATCGTAAGCATCATAACTTATAACTAACATCACCTTCCCGGGGAAAATCGTTGATTACCCCCGCCAGACCCCCGAACTATCCCTGAGTGATTATTATCCGGCGCACGGGGTTAGGCGCCCTCGTTCACAGGCGGGAGATCCGCGCGGCGTCAGAATGTGGCTTGCCCCAGCTCGGGGTTGGGTCGGGCACGGGTTCGTGGGCGGGGGCGGGTGGGTGGGTGGGAACTTGATCCTCGGCGTGGCCATTTTGGGTCAAGCGCGTAGCGCGTGCCCCCGGGGGGGGGGATCCTGCCCGTGAAGTTTCATTCGCGATCGTGCTCTGTCGGACCAGCCGCACTAGTCGTCGCCACGGCCCGAATCCTGCCGCACCCCTGCCGCTGCCTCCAGCTCTGGACGCCAGGGGAGCACATGGCATGGATCAAAGGTCTGCCCCCAGAGGCCGGATGCCTGGTGGCACCCGGTCCAGCCCGCCACCGTGCCTGGGTTGCAGGCCAGAAGCCTCTTGGGAGCTTCCTCGAGGGGCCTGGCAGTCTTCGGAGGCCAGATATCCACGCGCGCTCCCACTCTGCCTCCTGGTGGGCCTCGGGCGTGAGCAGGGGCATTGGTGACGTGTCGAGCGACAGATCACCTCTATCTTTTGGAAGCAAGGGGTGTCCGCGGTTCGGTCGGCGCGGCTGCGCTGCAGTCGGTTACGCTCGGGCGGATGGGTTCGGTTGGTTGTCGAGTCGCTGCTGCGTCGTCGCGTCCTTCCCAGCTGCTTTTGGTCGATCCGCTTTCGGGCTCGCTGTCGGTTCGGTCGGTCTCCAACTGTGCTGTCGCCGTGGATGGCCTGGGAAGGGGTCGAGGGCTCCAGGCGGCCAAGCTGTTCAGAAGCCACAGGTGTCGGAGGCTTGGTCGGCGTGCGAGCACAAGAGGGTGCCCTGCCTGCCCTGCCACCAGAAATCGCGGGTGTCCCGAGCTCCTTGATCGGATGCTGCCAGAGGTCCCCCAAACCCGAATCCAGAGGCCTCCAAAATAGAGTCCTGAGTAGATGGTCGGCGATGCATCGGTGATCCACATCGAGCCGCACCGCCGATGCATCGGCGATGCAACGCGACCCTCAGGCCCCACGTGCTCTGGCCCCATTCGGGTATTGCCAGAGGTGTCCCTGGCCCAAGGTGCCCCCAGGATTTCCGAGGAGGCCCCCACGGCCTCCAGAAGCACCCACCACGAGGAGGCCTTTTTGGAGGCCCTCTTGGAGGCCTCTTGGGCTGTCTTGGAGACATCTTAGGGGCCTCTTGGACCATCTTGGAGCCATCTTGGGCCGTTTTGGTGGCCTCCTGACCTGTCCGACGCCGTTGGAAGCCGTCTTGCGGGCCTCTCCGGGCCGGCTTGGGGCCCTCCTGGGATGCTCCAGGGCCGTCTTGGAGGCCATCTTGGGCGCCTTGGAGGCCTCTGGGGCCGTCTTGGGGCCCTTTTGGGGCCGACTCAGGGGCATATCGTGCCGTTCTCGGGCGGAAACCCAATTCGTTGGGTGCTTGCCCAAATGAGCTTGACAACGAACACTCTGTCGTAACGGCGACTAGGGGGCTGGAGCAGGGAACCTGAGCTCCGGCGAGGGGGGTTTGACTTGTCCCCCTTTGCGCCTTGAGCCGGCTTCCCTCCCCCTTTTCCTCCTTTCCCTCTCAGTCGTCTTTTACGCTTGACCCAAAAGCAGCAGGGGGATGCAGCGAGCAGTCAGCGCGCAGGCCTCCAGAGCCGAGCGGGCGTGAGGACGGTGGTCCCTCTGTCGTTTTGCGCGCCCAGGAGCTTTCGACCCCATCCTGTCGGTGCGGTGGGGTGTCTTGACGGCGCCGCTCGTGGAGGGAGCTCTGCACCTTGCAGCTGGTGCGTGGTCGTTTGTTTTGGGCCCTGGAGCTCTTTGACCCCGTCCCAGTCGGCGGGTGCGCTGGTGCGTGGTCGCCTGTCGTGGGCCCTGGAGCTCTTTGACCCCGCCCCATCGACCAGGTGCTTTCGGCATCTTGGTAGCACCAGGAGGTCTGGACCCGATCCCTGTTGGCAGGTGTCTTCGCCCCCGAAGAGAGCAGGCATCTTGTGGTCTGCACGGGAGGGTCCGTAGCCATCTGGGCTCATCAAAGGGTGTTGCACGGAAACTTGCCGCCCGACCGCCCCCTCGTGCATGTATTCCATATTGACAAGGACAGCAGTCATCTGTTTTCTTGTTCATTCGAAGTGGTGCACTGAGCAGCCATATATGTCCAAGAGCAGCCAAGAACACAGTGCCGTGCCACTTGGAGAAGCGAGGTGATCTACCACGCAATTTCGTGCAGCGGGTGTCTTACTTCCAGAAGGTCCACAGACATTACGGCGCGGGTTGACTGTCCGCATGAATGTGCTAGGGCGTTTGCCCTGAGGGACCAAGTTCTTGCGGCGCTCGTGCGAAGCGACCACCTTCGGTTGTTCCCATTGTTGAAGTCTTTGGGCCAACTGAAGGTGACGAGGCAGATTCTGGCAGTAACGGGAATTGGCCACCTTGTGGTGGATGCGTCCCTCTGGACGTCAGAGGGACTGATACGCTGGCCATACTGAGTGCGGATTTGCGGGGCGAGTTGAAAAGGTTCAAGAACGAATCTTTCCTCTGCGCGGTGAACGTACGGTCAGATGTGCTAGAAGAGATGGACTCACCGCCGCTACCGCGTCATGCGCGCCAGCGTCTAGGGCGCATGCTCACATTGTGCGGTTTCAACCACTTCAGTCATCTGCGTGGTTTGACAGCCGCCGACAGCCGCCGAGCTCAAAGGAGTCACGGACTCGCCGGTGCTTCAGGCTGCATTGGAACGCTTGCTGGCACGTGCGTCATTGGTTGCAGCCGACGGCGCAGCTGAGCCACGCAGGAGCGCAGGCCCGGCCAGCGACGTCATCTGCTGAGAGTTTCGTTGACTCTATATCACCGCAGGTAGTGCAGGAACTTGAAAGCCATGTTCTAGCAGAGCTGAAGGGCATGGGCATCACGGACCTGGACCAGGGAGCGAGACCCATGGAGGTCATCAATAAATTGAAGGTTGCGAGGGAACAGGGAGGAAATCCTTTGAGTGTGCTCCAAGAGAGAGAGCGAAGCTCTTCAAAATGAAGTCGGCTAGAGCGTCGCTAGCAAGTGTCTCAAGTGCCCTCCGTGCCTGGCACGCCTTCGCAGTCCATATTCAGGGGCTTCCAGCTTGTGCTACTCTACCACCGCGCTTAGGGGCCCAGGCGTGCGAGTTTCTGGCAATTTTCCGGTCGGGGAAAACAGCCAGCAACTACGTCGGGTACGTGAGGTGGACCTGCGTCCACTTGGGCCTGGACGTTTCATGGTATGGCGAGGAGGTGAAGCAGACCCTGGCAGGAGTAAATAAGAGAGCTCTGCGGTTCACAGGTGGGCCAGCCACAGTCTCGCAACTGCTCGCATCGCCAATCCTGAACAAAGTAGCACAGCTTGCTGACGCAGCGAGCGTGCAAGATGGCTTCCAGGAGCTAGTGATCATCAGCTGGGCGTTTCTCTTGAGAGTTCAGTCAGAGGGAATCCCGCTGGAAGCTGGAGCTGCACGGGGGGAAGGTGCGTTGCCAGCAGGGGGGCGTTCTTCAGTCTGGATTGCAGACGGGGCATTGCGCCTGCGTCTCCGGCGAAGGAAGCATTGTCCAGCCGGCTCCCATCTCGCCAGAAAGTGTTCGTGTACTCTTACAGGCGAACGCTTGTGCCCTGTGCGCAGGATAGGAGCGTTCTTACAAAGCAGAGTTTGCGGTCAGAGATTGGTTAATTTCAGCGGCCGCGTCTTTGTCAGCGCTTTGCGGCGATTTCTCGCCCTGGCATTGGTGCCGGGAGCGGCTGCCTTCTCCCTGAAGTCGTTCTGGGCAGGGAGAGCGACTGAATTGGCAAGTCAGGGCAAGTCCCTAGGTGCCATACTGGCAGCAGGCGAGTGGAAATCATCGCAGTTTCTCAGATATGTTGACATCGACGTAGTCGAGCAACGGGTCTTGTTCGATAGAGCCGTGAAGTCTGACAGTGACACGGAGGCTGGAGATGCTGCAGTCGCGAATGCAGTAGTTTGAATTTTCTTTTGAGCAGGCAGCTGGGCGGGGCGGGGGCAAGCGACCCCCCCCCCCCCTGGCGCAGCTTTGCGGAATTGCCCAACGAGAGTCCGCGGAGAGCGGGAGAAAAGAGGCTTGTAGTTGAGGGTAAGAGTGAGGGGCGCGTGTTTCTGTGTGACAGAGTAAGTCCGTTCAGGCACCTAAGCAATCGTCTCGTGCGTTCTGCTGGGGTCAGAGAGTGAGCGAGGGCAGGTGAGTTTGGGCCATCTTGGAGGCCCCGTGGGTGATCTTGGGGAGATGTTTGGGGCCTCTTGGGCCGTCGGAAGGCCGAAACAAAGCAAATGCCAACGTCCTTCAAGCACGTAGGGGAAATGAAGGATGTTGGCCTCTTCGGGACCTCCTGGAGGATCTCCTCGAGGCTTTGTGAATTGTTTTCAGACCTCTTGCGGACCTCTTGGGCCATCTTGGGCCATCTTGGGCAGTCTGAGTGGCTTCTTGGGCGAATTTGGAGGCATCTCGGACTCGCGTGGGCCGTCTTGGAGGCCATCTGGGACCTTCTTTGACGAACTTGGAGGCCATCTTGGTCGTCTTGGAAGCCATCTTGGAGGCGGCCCGACGCCCGGATGACGGAAACCGCGCAGCGTCGCGATCCGTTCGTCGGGAGAAATAGTGAGGGGGGTGTGGGGTGTAGGCAGCCGCGGGCCCAGATGACGGAAGGCGCGCGTAGCATCGCGACCCGTTAGCTGGGAGAGATAACAGGGGTGGTATGGGGGGTGGGCAGCCGAGCGCCCAGATCCAACGGCGCATTTTTTTGGTCAGTTTCGGTCCAAGACGGTCCAAGTCAGCCCCAAACGCGCGGAAGAGGCCCCCAGGGCGCCCCAAGACAGCCCCAAGAGCGCCCAAGACAGCCCCAAGAGCACCCAAGATGTTGCAATGCTGTAGCTATTTTGGCGCAAGCCATTTTGGCTCAAGCCCTGCCTGCCCGCGCCGTTAAGCCAGTATCAACCAGCAGCCCTTCGTGCGCAAGGAATAGCTCAGCACCAGCATCGGCAATGATATCAAATAGGTCGAATCCGATTGTGTACTCAATGCTTTGAATTTTGTGCGATATAGGAGCTTTTAGCTTGCACTTGGAGGCGAATGGGAAAACGCCATGCGATTCAACGAAAGGAGAGTGGCAGATGTCAGCGAAGCCGCCATTGTACGACATATCGCATGTCGACGGAGAATACAAATGCCCCCGCAGCAAACCAACTGACCTTACTAAATACGCATGGGTTCCAGATGACTGTGAGTTACCACTTTTTAACGTAAGCAGCGTGCAGCGCATCGTTTCTTGGTGTCTTATATTCATGGTCGGTGACTCGCTAGCTCGCAACGCATGCGAGTCATTGTGCATGTTAATGCCAAGGGTTGATAACATACATTTTGGCTTTGACCGGTATTTGGGACATGCGTGTACACCTAATGAGCCGACAGCAAGAGAGCAATTTCCCATTGAGCGCGATCGCGATAGTTTGGGACTCAGTGGTTGCGCTCTGGAGCTTAACGCATAACGAAATGTCTGCCGCAGACAAGTTTGGCAAGTTATTACACAGCATACAGAACAGCTCTATCCTGATGCTCGGTGGTGGACACCATTTTGCGCATCGTGGCAACGCATATCACCATAGAGACAGGACTCTCGAAGACACGGGCGGACGTATCAATGTTGAGGCATTCGCCATTGCTATTGAACTTGTGTTTCGCACATTAGAGAAGATGGCAGTCACAGGAGACGTCATTTTGCAAACCTATAGCCCGGGGCATTTCTTTGATGGCGATTGGGATTCGCAGGGCACTTGTGACGGACAGACGGGGCCAATGAATAACATGCGTGAGTACGCCGATTTAGGATCTGCGTCTTTCTCGGACATCGAAGCAGTAGACTCGATGTTGCGTTCCATTGCCAAGAATCCAGACTGGAGGTTCGGTTTTCGTATTTTCGATGTCACCGCCATGAGCTGGGGACGAGCAGATGCTCATCCTGGTAATGTCTCAAATGATTCACCTGGCAAGTTAACCAAAAATGATTGCCAGCATTGGTGTGTGCCAGGAGTTCCAGACGTTTGGAACCATGCATTATTACACATACTGAGCGATTTGGTCGTGTGAGGATCTTGCCCACTAGTAGCAGAGTGTGGGCCCTAACAGCCGGCTCATTTAGATTTTCTTGGCAGCGCAGAAATTCTTGGCGAGGATTGGCCCGTCATTGTGAATTCAATGCAGACCACAAAAGGGAGGATATTGTTTCTTGGGGCAAACACAACAATCGTTCACATCGGTTATCGAGCGCACGTGCGCATCATAGTTGTATGAATACGGTTGGAGTTGCTTCGGTTACCGGACGCCGGACGTGTGCGAGGCATAAGGTTGCGAACGAGTGTGTTCAACTGTCGCCATCGTCAATCACCATCATCGTTGTTATGTGGTCATATTGGTCCATGGTAGGTTTATTGGCACGCGTTTGGTGCGCCGACTTGTATTTAGGGCGTTTTGGCGTCTCCACCTTGCTTGCGTTTGCCTGGTCGACGCGCATTTGGCGCGTCGCCTGGTGACTGGCGCGCGTTTGGCGCGTCGCATGCCGCTCCGTTCGGGAGGAAATTGTGGCGTGGAGATTACAGTTTTTTAAAGCACCCAAGATGTTGCAAGACGGTGTTGGAGAGGTCAACAGCGCTCAACGAGGGCCCAGCATGGCTTCCAGACAGCCCAAGTGGCCCCAGGAGCTCCAAGCTGGAGCGAAAAGCTGGGGACACTTTTTTTTTTTTTTATTGTTGCTGTTTTTGTTTTATTTTTTTCTCGCCGAAATATAGTTTTTTCGTTTAAGCGGCGGTTGGCGGCGATTTTGGCGCAGGGCGTGTGATGCTATTCGCCACTAGGTATCCAGCTGCCTGCGGCAAGGCCCCCCGCCGTGCCAGCCCAGCATGCTTGGTGGTTCTCTTTCGGGGGGCACCGGTGCCGTACAAGCGAAGGATGAACATCACGATGACACTGACGATGCTGACGCTGCTGAAGATGCTGATGATGCTGATGATGCTGATGATGACGATGACGATGATGATGATGCTGCTGATGATGATGATGATGACGATGATGGTGATACTGCTGATGATGACGACGATGGCGATGCTGCTTTTGAAGATGATGATACCGAGGAGGAGGAGGAGGAGGACGAGGAGGAGGAGGAGGAAGATGATGATGATGATGATGATGATGATGATGATGATGATGCCGCTGCTGCTGCTGATGATGATGATCATTGTGATGATGATGCTGATGATGATGATGCTGCTGCTGCTGATGCTGATGATCTGATGATCGTGATGATGATGCTGCGGCTGATGATGATGATGATGATGATGATGATGATGATGATGATGATGATGATGATGATGATGATGATGATGATGATGATGATGCTGATGACGAGGCCTCTTGGGGGCCGTCTGGTGGCTTCTTGGAGGCCTCTTGGGGGCCTCTTGCGGGCTCCTTGGAGGCCTCTTGGGATCTCCTGGGGGCCTTTTCGGGCGGAAGGCTAGAATTGTCGGTTCGTGTTCCCCTCTCGGGCCCCTCTTGGGGCCGTCTTGGAGATCTCTTGAGCTGATTTGGGCGCCTGTTTGGCCGTTTTGGGGCTCTCTTGGGCCGCCTGGGGATCCTCTCTGGGGCCTCTTGGGCCGTTTTGGGGCTGTCTCGGGGGCCCCTGGGGCCGTCTTGGAGCGTCGGAAGCTGGAAAGGGAGATAACGTGAAACACATTGAAAACACATAAAACGAAAATTATTGATTTTTGCCTCTTGGGGCTCTCGTGGGGGTCCTCTTGGAGCGCTCTCGGGGCTTCTTTGGGTCCTCTTTGGCGGTCTTGGAAGCCTCCCAGGTCCGTTTTGAAAGCCATCTTGGGGATTTTGGTCCGACAGAGCCTCGGGAAGAGGGGCCAGTGCGCGCGACGAGTTGCGGCGGGGAGCGGGGGGGACCCTCAAGAGATTACAGAAATCCTTCCAGACAGCACTTGGCATCCTTGCACGCCTCAACGTGCCAGGGTGCACAGTGGCGGATCTGTCGCTATTTGCCCCTGATCCGCCAGCATCTTGATTGAGATAGGCTTCCGTAAAAACGAACGTAATCTTGGACCAGGGACACTTTCGGCACCCCCGACACGTGAGAGGCGGGCACGCGCACGTCTGCACGGCAGAACGTCCTGGACTAGCATCCCCCGTTGCCCCGCCGTCGCCTCCCGGCGAGGCCTGGTTGGCATAGCGCTGGCGCCGGTCCTTTACCACACGGTGAAGGAGAGCCGTGGCCCGAGCCCCGCTCGCGGCGGGGAGGAGTCGAACGGAGGGTCCCATCGAGGATTTCTTGTTTGTTTCTTTGTTGATTGTGCTTCTTCTTGGGTCTGAAAGTTAAAACCTTTTGGGCCCCCCAGATGCTTCCGCGGGAGGCTGCCCAAGTGGGGCCGGTGTGCGTGGTGCCTGAGGGTCGCGCCGCATCGCCGATGCTCTGGCCATGCGGCGCATCCCAGAGCCTGGTCCGTTCCAATGTCGCGGCCCACGGGGAGCGAAGCCCGCCACCCTCCCCGCCTTCAGAGGCGCCCCTCTCTGTTCCTTTGCGGGCTGATGTGGCTGGGGGGGGTTCCTTACTGCGAGATCTCGGGGTGGGGGGCCTTTCTCTCTTCTCCTCCCCTCCTCGCTCCCTCGCACGCTTTGCTTCGCAAAACGTCGAAAACGTTCAAGACGCGTCGTCGACGTGTCGGCGATGCGGCGTGGTCCTCCGACCCCGCCTGCACTGGCCTCCCCTGGGCGGCCTCCGGCAGCGGAGGGAAAGCGGTATGGCCCTCTTTGCCCCTGGGGCCGTCGCTGGCATTGCTGCCACTGCCCGTGCTGCAGTCGCTGCTGGTCTCAGGGCAACGTGGGAGATATCGGAGGGCACCAACTATACACCAACACCGATCCTGGCCCAGGATCACCCTGGGCCCAGGATCGGTGTATGTGCCTTCTTGCGCAAGGCAGGAGGGCGTATACACCGATCCTGGGCCCAGGGTGATCCTGGGCCAGGATCGGTGTTGGTGCATAGTTGGTGCCTTCCTAGAATAGGCCCAGGGTGTGGCGCACCGACCTCCCAATCGGTCCATTCATCGCCGAAGGGCCTGACAGCCCACCCCGTCCAGGACTGCGGACTCGCGATCGGGGGCCCATCGCTCGACGCTTCCCCCCCTGAGCTGGTCCCCTGGTGGCTTTCGGGTCATAGCTCGGGCTTCGGGCGGCCGTTCGGGACGATCTGGGCAGCCCCAGACGCCCTTGGCGAGGCGCAGCCGCTGGAAGGCATCCCGAGGCGGGAAAGCGCCGAGATCCGACGAGAGCGCACGAAAACCTGGCATTTGTAACTTCGAACCACAGCTCGCCGATGCCAGCTCAATGCTCCCCCCCCTGAGCCCGTTCCCCCGAGCGAGTCGTCCCCGAACGTTGACCCTCGCGTTCTGCTTCCGCCGACATGGCCGTCGCGCGTCGTCGCCGAGCCGCTTGCCTTCTAGGGCAGATAACTAATTGTTCATATCTCCACCAGCGGGCACGCACCTGCATGCCCGTTCAGGGGCTGTCACGGCACCTGGATTGCATCGTCTTCGCCTCCCTGGACGCTGTCGTGAGCCGCCTGACCCGCGGCCCTGCGCGCGTTAGGTAATTTAGTCGCGTCCGCGGCCCGTTCGCGACCTTCCGCCGCTGGCGCTTCCGCCTGCGGCTGTAAACAAAAAGTATCCCCACCAGCCACCCCCTGCAGCTCGTTGCATGCGTGCATACCCTGGCCCTGGCCCCCCCTCTCGGTGCAGCTTGCAGCTCACGTGAGGCGCCGCTTGGGCAGCTTAGGCAGCTTGGGTGTGCGGCTCTTGTCTGCTCCTGTTGTCGACTTGTAGGCCCGCGCCCCGGACTTCCGACTCGCCGTGTGCGCTCTCGCCCGCGGCCGCGACCAAAAAAAATATCCCCACCAGCCCCGCCTCCAGCCTCCTCCGACGCGGTCGTCGCCAGCAGCCAAGACCCCGCAGGGCCAAACCTTGGCAACACCGACCCAACGGGGTCCCCTGGACATGAGGGTCCCTCCCCTATGAACGTGGAGGGTCCGCCCCCGGTCTACTTTGACGCGGGCGCGATCAGCAGCCGAGACTCTGACGGGCCAACCCCTGGCCGCGACGACCCAGCAAGGTCTCCCGAACAGTCAGCGCAGCCAGCTGAAGCAGGGCCACGCGCACGGAAGGCCGCCCCTGGCACAGCAGGGCTGTCCCTGAGTAGCCCCGCCGCAGGGGGCCTCGGAGGAGCACCTCGGCATGCCCAGCTGCGTACCCTCTGCAGAGGGCCCGCGAGGAGCGCTGCCGAAAACGTCGCCGCGGCCAGCCACGGCCGCCCCGCCGCGACCGCCGCCGCGGTGGCGCGCGCCGCGGCGCTGTCACCCGCCGCCGCCTCCGCGGCCGGCGTGGCTGCAGCCGCCGCTGCTGCCGCGGCGGGCCAAACCACGGCGCTCGCCTGGATTCGCCATCAGCCAGGGACTCCAATTACTGCACTACTAGGGCATGCGGGCTGCTCGCGCCGGGCAGGAACACCCGCTCCCGCCGATCAGGATCAACCGCCCGCGACCCCACGGCAGCGCGCCGTCGCCCCCCCGATCGCCCCCCTTCATTCTCCTCCCATTATCCCCGCACCTCCCAGGCTCCCTGTTCCCTCTCCCGTCTCTTCCGGCTCACAAAGGGACGAACCACGCTCCCCCGTTGTCGTTCGGGATGTGGTCCCCCCTGCGGAGGACCCCTTGGCTTACCCACAGTCTCCGCACTGGTCTCCCGTAGACGACCATCTCGCCGTCGCGGGCGACGACGACCCCTCAGATCCCGGAGTGGGCGGAACCGGGCACGACGCTCGAAAAATACAATGCAGCAGTGACGCCCGCGCGCGGTGGATGGACGCCACAGGGTGCACCAACACCAGCTGGCGGCAAAGCCGCGAGAGCGACGGCCCGGCCAGCGGCCCGCGGGTCGCAGACCCCAGATATATTGGCAGAGGAGGCACCATGGGCGCTCTTCTTTGGAACTACCAGTACATCGAAGGTCCCTGGCGTGAGCTCGCTAACAGAGGGACCGAACGCACCCCCGAGCAGAACCACAATCTCGAGATGCTGGTGCATCACAGCTGGAACCGGCACCGCCCCGGTCACCCTGGTGTGCACCCAAACTCCCCAGTGCGGGCAGTGCCCCCCGACCCTGGCGACGGGCTTCCAGCCCCGACCCGCCTGGCTGCCGCAAGCATCCTGACGCTCATGGACCTCTCGGGGTTGGTCTGGTCAATCACGGGTGCTGACCACGAGGGCAGATTAGGAGGAATCCGGCCAGACCCAGTGCAGATACTCGCCCTCCGATTCGCCAGCGTCGCACACGATCCCCTGATCCACGCTGGGGGGCTCGACAGCGACAGTGCCAGCCCCGTGGAACTGCAACTGGCACGACTCGAATACGAGGCCATGGCCGCGGCCGCGCACTACTGTGACCTCTGCGTGGCTGCCACAGACAGCCTACTGCCAGACACTTTCTTCGCTCCCTCCAGAGCATGCCTCGACCCGGTCCCCAGAATCATGTTCGGACCAGGCAGGCCCGACGGAACAGTGGACCCCATGGACGACGAAACTCGGGCCAGAGCATACAGAGTGATAGTCCACGAGCACAGAAACAACATCATACACCTCCCCGGCCACAGCGACAGGCGGACCTGGGCGGACAACAGAGGAACGTTCAGCTGCCAGGGAGACGACGTGCTCTCGCTCGAGCATCACGGACACCTTGGACCACTTCCGTGGGCAACGCCCGCTCTGGAGGGCATCGCCTCCCGCGGGCCGGGTATTCCCGGTGTACCCGTGCAGGGCGGAGACCCTTCAACCAGCCTATGGCCCTGGAACACCACGGCGCATCGCCTCCTCTTCGGCGACTTCTTCTGCCCCACCACCCGCTGCGACTTCTGCGGGACTTGGCAGCTTAGGGAACCGAGAGGGCGCTTCTGCATTGCCTGCCGACGGCTGGCCGCGCCCTGGAGTATCGTGGACTGTGAGCTAGCTTAGAACACTTACCAGCCACCAAACCACCTGTTGGACGCCGTGGGACAAGAGCTCTCCTTTCAGCTGGCCAGGGTCGGAGCCAGCTACGCCCCGATAGCAGATCACTTGTACGCGCCCCGAGCGCCAGGCACAGTCGACGCCCACAGGTGCAGAGGAGTACTCATGGCATTCGACCGCCGAGCAACGACTGTCCTGGCGGAGGTACCCGTCACCCTGGAAAGACAGGAAAACGACTTGTGCATCACGGGCATGCCACCCGCTCTCACCCAGACCTTCATCCACGACGCCCTCGGCCCCCCCGCAGCAGAAACCCGCCGCCCCCGGCGCGCGCCTTGCTCCTGCAACTTTAAGACCGCCCTGGTGCCATCGAGCAACCATGAGTGGTGAAGGTCGCTCATGGATCTCACTCCCTTCGGCCCCTCCGCCGTGGCCTCGCAGTGGCCATGCCTCGGCGCCAACGTGGTCTCTAGAGCCGCCGAGGGCGAGGCGCGCCCCGCAGGGGGGCAAGTCACTCGCGGACGGATCGGCGCGCTCGTCGCCGGCACTTCGGGCAAGCCGCTCCCCAGGATCCGCGACCGAGCCAGTGCCCTACACATGGCGGGGATGTCTCCCTCGCGCACCGCCCTGACCTGGAACTCCCACCTCGTCTCGCTTGTTCCCTGCCCCGCACGCTACATGGCACCCGACGTGCTGCAGGGGCGTGCGCTCCAGGCTCAACTGCGAGTGGCCCTTGGTCTCGCGGGTGCCTCCTGGATCCCGGACAACGTGCTCACGGGTCTCGGCATCCTTTTCCAAGTCGCTGGGTGCCCGCAGTGCCCCGTCGCCGCAGCCAGGGCGATCGCGACCAGGGCCCGCGCGCTGGGGGCGTTTGGGGACCTCTCCCGGCCCAGAAGCGGGCCAGGACCAGATGGAACAAACTGAACAAGTGGGCCGCGAGCTTCGTCAGCCGACAGGGACCCAGCAGGCCCTGCTCCAAAGTGCTCACGGACACCAGAGCCGCCGACCTCCTGACGCGCGCGCAGCAGGGGCCACGCAGGATTCGGAGCCGCTACTTCGGCAGGGTGGCTAACGTGGCCGCATGGGCTCAACTGCGCGGACATAGCACCAAAAACTGGTTCCGCGACGCCAGCCAATCCAGGCGCTTGGCACAGACCGACGGGGCGGAATGGTCCCTGATCCAGCATTGCGCCTTCTTCACGGAGGCTCACCGCGTCTTGCGATTTCTCGCCGACGGGCTACCCGGCTCGGCGAGGAGACGGGGGGCGGCCGATCGCCTCCCGCGCCGGTGCGGCTGCGGAAGACCGGCAGGCAGAGTCTGGCTCACGGCTGGGCACAACGACCCTGGCAGCGCGTGGTGCAACTCCTGCCTCGGGCAATGGGCCGGCCAATCCGATCCTTGGCCTCTTCTGGACTTGGATCTGCCCCCCGAAGAACTTCGCGCGGGCGCGGCCGACCGGAGGAGCGTCCTCGGCCGAGTGGATGTGCCGGGCCGACAGGGCATCCTCGGAGCCTGCCCACTGTGCGGTCTCGGAGAGGCCACTACCGAACGCGCCTGGTGTTGGTGCCCCGCCCTGGCGCTCGCCTGGAAACGGGCGCGAGCCCCCGACCGCCCTCGCGACCTGGCGGGCGCCATCTGTACCCAGGGGGGCCCACTGGAGACTTCTCTGCTGCCTCCTCCACCAGGCCTCGTACCGTACTGCGCGAACCTGGACTGCGCCCCGTCCTTGGCCCGCGAAGCCGCCAGACTCATTGTGCAAGGAATAGTGGCCCCAGACACAGATCAGCAAAGCGACGGCGAAGACGACCGGCGCGAAGGCCAGGCCCGCCCCCCCGACGCGGCAGAAACCCCCGTCTCTCGCGGCTCGCCAAGTGTGCAACCCACAAGGCGAGACAGGCCGGCGCATAAGCGGCGCAGCCAGGCCTCGCATGGAGAGGCAGGCCGCCGGCGCTGGAGGGGAAATTGGACGCCTCCCCGTGGCCGGCCGTGCGACGCAGGCTGGCGACCGTCTCGCCGTGCTTCAGGCCACCGACGCGCGGGCAGGCTGGGCGGTCCCGGGCAGAGGCTGGTTCCCCTGCCCGCGCGCGGCAGCAGACCCCGCAGCCCACTGGATCAGGATGTACTGCGGTGCCTGCGACACCCGCACCCGGACCCTGTGGGCTAGCAGGCCCATGGAGCGTGGCGATGAAATCACCTCTGGCGATTCTCCTTTCGCAGCGGCCGACGCTGCCCAGTGGCCCTACGAGGTCACGTTCGACGGGGGTGCCACAAGCATCCGGGAAAGACCGAGGGTTGCCAGGGCGGGGGCCCTCCCTAGGAAACGCGACCCAAGCATCGGCCCCCCAGAGTGGTCGCCGCAGTTGTTGTCGCCCTTCCTGGGGGCGACAACGCGCAGACCGCAGGGGCCGCAGGGTGCAGGGCCCGCCTCGCCCTCCTCCCGCGAATCGACGGCCCCGTTCGCGGCGCCAGGGTTGTCGGTGACAACCTCGCCGCCATCCGGTGCGGCGCCAGGGCGGGGCGCTGCCGACGGCTCCACCTGGCGCAGCAGATGGACTGCGCCCTGAGGCAGGCGGCGAACGGGGGCTGGGCGCTCTCCTGGCAGGCCGTGCGGCGACGGCTCAACAAGGCCGCCGACCGCCTCGCGACACTCGGCGTCTTCTGGGCCGACGCCCTGAACCGAGGGGCGCCGCGCGGTTCGCGCCTTAGTGGCGTGGGCAGCACGTCCTGCCTCCCTTCCCTCTGGGTTCCCTTGTCCGGGTACGGGCCTCTGTGACTTGGGCGAGGTCCTCCTCGCCGCTTCCGTTCTTGAAAGCTCCCTATCCCTCCCCCCCCCTCCGCCCCTGCCGCCCGTCGCGCCCGCCCGCTAAGGTCGCTGGGCCCCCCCCCCCCCCCCCCTGTCTTGGCAGTCAGTGCAGCCGTTGGCTGCATCCTGGCACCCCTGGTATGCCGAACAACCAATGACCGTGCAGAGGGTGGGCGTCCTGCCTGCCCTGCTCTGAAGACGGACCCCCGCTACAGGATGGAAGGCGCGTCTTCCTGGCTAGGTTCTGCCCGTGGACACGGCGGGCATACTTCGACGGAAGGTGGAGGTGGTACTGCGAATTGTGCCAGAAGGCTTGCGACGACGTTGACCACCTCCTCAGCGAGGACCACTACTGGCAGGGCACTAGGCAGTGCGTCGACGGATGGCCGAACCCCAGCACCATCACACTCCCTGGCGACCTGTGGGCCACGACCTGGGGCGCAACCTGGGACCACGACCACGCATGCAATATCGAGAGGAAGGCCTGGGCAGGATGGGCGCCCCCAGCCTCCGCCGACGTTGACGGCGGCAGGCTGCTCGCAGGGGTCGCGATTCCGGGGGGCTGCTTCCACGTGTCCACCAGTTACCCGCTTGTGGATGACCCCGTGGAATACATCAGCCCTGGAGGCACCCTGTTCGACGCCAGTCATGTTCGGTCGTTCCACATCGACCGCGCCGAGGCGAAGCGGTGGATGCGCCAGAGGTCCGACGAGGAGGGGGCGGTTGCCGTCATGGCGAAGTCCACCTCGCCCCTGGATACCTTGCCCTCGCTGCCTGGGCCCAGCTCAGGCAGCCCCCCTGCCTCCAGCGGCAGGCGACTGCAGCGGCGGGCGCGCGCAGTCAGGATCGACGACGTCGACGACAGCTCGCCAGTGCCCAACCCCGGCAGCAGAGCCGTGCTCGAGTCCCCAGCCCTCGCCGCAGTGCGCGAAGCACGGCGCATCTTCTCGGCCCCCAGCGGCCTCAGCAAGGCCCGTGTGCACCCCGCCGCCCCGCTTGGGGAGCTCGGCGAGGCTGTGCACCTCCCATCCCCGTGGCCCTACGCCCTGCGGGACCGTGGCCTCGCGCTGAAGCGAATCGCCTGAGTCGAGGGGCGAGCCTCCCTGGAAACGCCGGACGACGGCGCCCCGAGGGCCAGGGGTGGGCTTGCGAGGAAAGGCAACGTCGCCCTGGGGGTGCGTGTCACCAAACTCCGTCACGACAGCAGCTGCCGTGACCTGGGCCGTTTCGCCCTACGTGGCAGCCTGTGGACCAGTGAGGGCAAGGAGCTCCTCCTCCTCGAGTGGCCATCCAGGTGCCCCATCGGCGTGAAGGGCGAAGGAGGGTCGCAAGACGCCAAGAACCTCCTGGTCTCGGTGCAGGGCGCCACGGTCGACTAGGTGCCAGAAGTTGCGCTTTGGTGGCCGCCGGTCCTGGGGGGGGGGGGGGGCGCTCCACGGCGTGAACGCGGGGCTCTCGGGCTCCTCCCCGACACCAAGTGCCCGCCGAACCGGTGCATAGTGTCGCACAACCAAGGGAAGCGCGGCCCGTTCCACGAGGACACCGCAAGAGCGCCCCGGCCAGACAGCGAAGGCGACGCTCGGCACAGGGTGGACCGTGCCCCGTCGGAGGTGCAGTACTGGAGGCAAGCAGGCGCCATCGGCGACATCCACTTCCTGAACCAACGCCCCGACGACCTCTTCGGGCCCCCTCTACCCAGCGTCACCTACATGCTCACCTTCCGCAACGCATCTAAGGATGACAAGGCCGCCGCCAACGGCGCAGTCAGGACCGGCGGGGCCGGCCACTACCTGAGGGCGAGGGCGTCCGCCACGCTTGACATCCCCGTCCCAGGCGCTGACATCGAGGCCCTCCGTGCCCCTGGTACGTCCCAGCGCACGGCCCTCTCACCCCTGGAGGTCACCCCCTTCTCCGACGAAGAGGTGAGTTCAGCCGTGGGCCAATTTTTCCAAAGGGCAAGGGCGAGACCCTCGCAGGCGACCCTGGAGCAAGGAGCAGACAGACGCGGCCTCAACCCTGACGCCAGACGGGCGTCACGGTCCACCGTGGCGCACCACGTCGCTGTCGTCCACGGCCCTCCTGGCACAGGCAGGACCAAACTGCCCACCGCTACGCTCGACATCTGGGGCGGCGCCCTCGTGGGCGGACAGGCGGTCGCGCTTGCAGCAGGGTCGAACACTGCAGCGGACCAACCAGCCCTCGCCATGGCAGCCGCGCACCGCGGGCACCAGCTCGACCCCGACACCTGCATCCCAGACGGCTGGCCAGAACAGAGAAGGTAGACGAGGAGCTGATCAGCCTAACCCCGGAAGGGCACTTCCAGATGGCCACGGGCCGGTTCCCGCGCGCTGCGGAAGGCGCCGCGCCGGACTTCCCGCAATTCCGTGCTGACCTCATCAGCAAGGCAAGGGCGATTGTCTTCACGCACGAGGCGGTAGAGGCGCTCGGCGGGTGCCCGAACCAGCTTGCGCTCCTGGTCATTGACGAGGCTGGGCAGACCACCGAGCTCCACTCTACCATGTCCCTGCCCACGGTCATCTCCAAGCTAGCTGCCGACCTGGGGCTCTGCGTTAGCATCTTCGACCGGCCGTTCCACGCCCTGCGAGGGCAAGACTCCGCCGTCATGCAATTTGCAGTGTTCTACAGGATGCACCCGCAGATCCTTGCCTGGCCAAACTGGGCCTTCTACAACAGTTGCATGATCAGTGGCCTCACCAAGCCCCTTGCAGACCGGCCCCTGGTCGTAGGCCCCGCAGGCGCCCAATCAGCCCCTGGGGCGACAGCAGGCTAGAAGAGATGGCCAAGCTCGCAAACTCAGATTGGGACGACCCGGAGAAGACCCTCGCGCCGCTGCACCCCACCAACGCAGACCCTGGCGACAGGCACCGCTTTCTACTGGTCGACGACCCCTCACTGGAAGTCACCTCCAGTCTTCGCGCCAGCTACGCCAACCTGCCAGAGGCGGCCCAAGCTGCCGGCATCGTTCGCGCCCTCCTACCTGCACTCGACAGCGGGGTAACGGTGCGATTGGTCGTCGACTACCACCTGCAGACAGCAATCCTGGAAGATGGCTGGCCGCAAGGCTCGAGCAACATTTCAGGTGTCCTCCGCCTTGCTCGGGGTGTGAAAGGCGAGCGGAAGGGCGGTGGGCGCAAGGGGGAACGACGCCAGGACCGACCGCAGCCGCTCCCCAGCTTCGAGCGCAGGGTCGAAAGAGGCCGGGGACCGACCAGTAGACGCCACCAGCTGGGAACGGGTCTTCGACCAGTACGAGTGCGACCGGACTGGCATCGGCCTGCGTTTTCCTGGAATTCGGCCAATCGCCTCCCAGCATCTCAGGAAAGGCACCCAGAAGCTCGCTGCGATCGACTTCAGTCATGGCGGCGAGGCCGACATCGTGATCTTCCTTACCGCCAGATCCAACGGAGGACACACTTGGGGTTTCATCGACGACGCCAACAGGGTCAACGTCGCGATCGCCAGGGCTACGCGGTTCGTGGTAGTCATCGGCGACGGGGGGATGTTCGCAAGCGCCGCCGCATCCAGACTACGGGTGCTGTCAGAATACGGGAGGTTCGCCAACCTCTAGGTCAGGTTCCAGAGGAATCGTACACCAGGCAACAGGTACCACCTGGACGTGGACACCAGCTTCGACCCTGTTCGGGAGCTGGCCACCTGGGTCAGCACGCCCGTCTCATGGCCATGCAGCGTGGACGGGGACGACGCGGCAAAGGAGATCGATGCTGCCATCAAGCGTGCCCGGGAATCCCTGGCCAACAGCTTCGCCGACAGAGTCGAGGCGCCACTCGAGCTGGACTTCAACTGGGAAGCCCTGGGGAGGTCCATCACAGACGCCATGGACAACCTCCTCTCAGCGCCAGCGTTCGCAGTGGTCCTCTTCTTAGTCTCAGGACTTGCCGCAGTGGCAGGGTCCCCCTGCGTCAACCCCACCCAGGACAGCGTTTCGTGGGCCCATATGGAGCTCCACCGAAGGCCCCACAGGCACCGGTCGCATGTGTATCCCCCGCCCAAGACAGCGTTTCGTGGTCCCATAGGGAGCCCAACCGAAGGCCCTAGTGGCACCTTTCGCGTGCGTCGCCCCTACTCAGCCCCACAGGGAGCTCTCAAAGCGGTACCCACAATGCGGCACTCGCAGCTGCAGATGGTCGGTTCTTTCGCCAGGTTTTGTCCCCATATCCTAAGATGGGGTTCTTGTTCCCCATATCCTAAGATGGGGTTCTTGTTATTACTTGGACGCCTCGTACTCCTCCTCCTTCCTCCTCCTCCTCTTTTCTCCTCCCCTCCTGTCGGACATACTCAGACTTGCTCATACACAGACTTACTCATACTCAGACTTACTCATACTCAGACCTACTCATACTCAGACTTACTCACACTCAGACATACTCATATACAGACTTACTCATACACAGACTTACTCATACACAGTATTAGTCATACCCAGACGTGCACATACACAGACTTACTCATACACAGACTTACTCATACTCAGCACCCCTAAGGGGAGCCGCCAGGGGTGGTTGCACGGGCTCGTTCGCGGCCATTTTGTGGGGATGTCTCAGGCGGTTTGCCTGTTTCTGTGCCCAACATCCTTCGCTTTCGGAGCAGATTTGGAGGATGTCTCGAGCGAGGCGCTCATTTCAGCACCCCTAAGGGGAGCCGCCAGGGGTGGTTGCACGGGCTCGTTCGCGGCCATTTTGTGGGGATGTCTCAGGCGGTTTGCCTGTTTCTGTGCCCAACATCCTTCGCTTTCGGAGCAGATTTGGAGGATGTCTCGAGCGAGGCGCTCATTTCAGCACCCCTAAGGGGAGCCGCCAGGGGTGGTTGCACGGGCTCGTTCGCGGCCATTTTGTGGGGATGTCTCAGGCGGTTTGCCTGTTTCTGTGCCCAACATCCTTCGCTTTCGGAGCAGATTTGGAGGATGTCTCGAGCGAGGCGCTCATTTCAGCACCCCTAAGGGGAGCCGCCAGGGGTGGTTGCACGGGCTCGTTCGCGGCCATTTTGTGGGGATGTCTCAGGCGGTTTGCCTGTTTCTGTGCCCAACATCCTTCGCTTTCGGAGCAGATTTGGAGGATGTCTCGAGCGAGGCGCTCATTTCAGCACCCCTAAGGGGAGCCGCCAGGGGTGGTTGCACGGGCTCGTTCGCGGCCATTTTGTGGGGATGTCTCAGGCGGTTTGCCTGTTTCTGTGCCCAACATCCTTCGCTTTCGGAGCAGATTTGGAGGATGTCTCGAGCGAGGCGCTCATTTTCACCCCCCAGGTGGGCCAGATTTTGAGGATGTCTCGATCGGTTTGCTTGTTTTGGTGGCCAGGCTCGTGGGCGCAGATTCTTCTCAGGATGCCACAGGAGGCTCCAACAGGCTCCAGGAGGCTCCAGGAGACCACATGAGGTCCCAGGAGGCATCAGGAGGCCACAGAAAGACTCAAGAGGCCACAGGATGTCCCAAGAGGCTCCAGGAGGCCCCAGGAAGCTCCAGAAGGCTTCAGGAAACCACAGGAGACCCCAGGAGACAACAGGAAGCGCCAGGAGGCCTCGGAAGGCAACAGGAGGCCCCGAGAGGCCCCAGGAGCAGGAGGCCTCAGAAGGCAACAGGAGTGGCTCCAATCCCATGTGTTTTACGTATGCTCCTATCGATTGGGCCTCACCTGGAGCACGATTCTTTGATGTTCTACGTATGTTTCTATAGATGGTCCTTCTCCTGTGTACACAATCCTAAATGTTTTACTCATGTTCCTATGTATTGGGCCTCTCCTGGGGCACGAGTCCTTGGTGTTTTACGCGTGTTCCTATAGATTGCCCTTCTCCTGTGGCTCTAATCCGCAATGTTTTATGTACGTCTGTTGCTATAGATTGCGCCTCCCCTGGGGCACGAAACCTTCCTAGGAGGTCCCAGGAGGTCCCAAGAGGCTCCTGGAGACCCCAGGAAGCCCCAGTAGGTTTCAGGAGGCCCCAGGAGGCCCCAGGCTCATGCACAGAGACGCGCTCGTACTACTGAGGCTCATTCACACTCCAATTCATTCGCAGTTAGATTGATGTCCAGACCGTCACAACTGAAGCCCGTTAATATTCGAAAGCTCTTGCGCCTAGACATTCACGGCGGACAGGTCCATGCGAGTAGATGCACATATGGGGAGCTCCACGCAGTGAATAATTACTTGGACGCCTCCTACTCCTCCTCCTTCCTCCTCCTCTTTTCTCCTCCCCTCCTGTCGGACATACTCAGACTTGCTCATACACAGACTTACTCATACTCAGACTTACTCATACTCAGACCTACTCATACTCAGACTTACTCACACTCAGACATACTCATATACAGACTTACTCATACACAGACTTACTCATACACAGTATTAGTCATACCCAGACGTACACATACACAGACTTACTCATACACAGACTTACTCATACTCAGCACCCCTAAGGGGAGCCGCCAGGGGTGGTTGCACGGGCTCGTTCGCGGCCATTTTGTGGGGATGTCTCAGGCGGTTTGCCTGTTTCTGTGCCCAACATCCTTCGCTTTCGGAGCAGATTTGGAGGATGTCTCGAGCGAGGCGCTCATTTCAGCACCCCTAAGGGGAGCCGCCAGGGGTGGTTGCACGGGCTCGTTCGCGGCCATTTTGTGGGGATGTCTCAGGCGGTTTGCCTGTTTCTGTGCCCAACATCCTTCGCTTTCGGAGCAGATTTGGAGGATGTCTCGAGCGAGGCGCTCATTTCAGCACCCCTAAGGGGAGCCGCCAGGGGTGGTTGCACGGGCTCGTTCGCGGCCATTTTGTGGGGATGTCTCAGGCGGTTTGCCTGTTTCTGTGCCCAACATCCTTCGCTTTCGGAGCAGATTTGGAGGATGTCTCGAGCGAGGCGCTCATTTCAGCACCCCTAAGGGGAGCCGCCAGGGGTGGTTGCACGGGCTCGTTCGCGGCCATTTTGTGGGGATGTCTCAGGCGGTTTGCTTGTTTCTGTGCCCAACATCCTTCGCTTTCGGAGCAGATTTGGAGGATGTCTCGAGCGAGGCGCTCATTTTCACCCCCCAGGTGGGCCAGATTTTGAGGATGTCTCGATCGGTTTGCTAGTTTTGGTGGCCAGGCTCGTGGGCGCAGATTCTTCTCAGGATGCCACAGGAGGCTCCAACAGGCTCCAGGAGGCTCCAGGAGACCACATGAGGTCCCAGGAGGCATCAGGAGGCCACAGAAAGACTCAAGAGGCCACAGGATGTCCCAAGAGGCTCCAGGAGGCCCCAGGAAACTCCAGAAGGCCTCAGGAAACCACAGGAGACCCCAGGAGACAACAGGAAGCGCCAGGAGGCCTCGGAAGGCAACAGGAGGCCCCGAGAGGCCCCAGGAGCAGGAGGCCTCAGAAGGCAACAGGAGTGGCTCCAATCCCATGTGTTTTACGTATGCTCCTATCGATTGGGCCTCACCTGGAGCACGATTCTTTGATGTTCTACGTATGTTTCTATAGATGGTCCTTCTCCTGTGTACACAATCCTAAATGTTTTACTCATGTTCCTATGTATTGGGCCTCTCCTGGGGCACGAGTCCTTGGTGTTTTACGCGTGTTCCTATAGATTGCCCTTCTCCTGTGGCTCTAATCCGCA
>CAUYUJ010020197.1:160878-162032 GCA_963575745.1 Prorocentrum cordatum
TTCTCTGATCTGATTCAGATCGCTGCTGCATTCGGCGATCGGGCCGCCGCGAGTGCGACGGAGCGCCTTAGGTCGGCGGGGGCCGAGCGCGCATGCGGTGCCTGCCCCGCTGGACGTTGCGCAACATCAGCGCCGCCGTCCCGCCCAAGCTTCTGAAGCTCTGCCGCCGCGCGGCCTGGCGCGAGCTCGCCGAGGGCGCGCGCCTCTGTCGGATCTGTGGATCGGGTTGTCGGTCAGGCAGAGAGGCGGTCGTGATCTCGCAGGGTCATGCGCGCAATGGTAGATCATTGGCGCAGCGATTGCTTGTTCTTTGGGGCGTTGTTGCTCGAGGGTCCACCCATGCCAGCCCGAAGACCCCGTATTACGCAAAGTTGTCGCGTTGGGGGGCTGGTTCCTTGCCTTCGTCGTTCTTGAACGGCGTCCCGCCCTCTTTTTCTTTCCTCCTCCCCCGCTGAAGGTCCAACAGCCCAGCGGCGACTTCGGGGGCGGTTGGGCGGGTGGCTCGCGGTTGGAAATTTGGATCTGCTAGCGGCCACCAGGGCCAGAGGAGGGCCCTCGGCGCGCACCTGGCCGCGCGCCTGGACCCGCCGTGAGATCGCTACAATAAATAGTACTCAATCGATTTCCTCTTGAAGCAGGAGCGCCATCGGATGAAGTCCCCGGCCTCGCTTGCCATCTTTGTGTTTTGAAAATGCATGCAATTGGGTGGCCAGTGTGCGCGCCGCTGAAACGTCAAATGGGAAGGGGGGGTGGGGTGGTTGGCAGTGCGCGGGTCCATGGCGGGGTCAAGGCAAACCAGGGGAAACCATCGTATGACAACCGGAGAAGCAACAAGGGGCTCCAAAGGGGCAGCGCAGACGGACCCACAGGGCATTTCCAAAACATGCGATCAGGGGCTGCATTGTTGGTAACGTCCAATGAAGCTTCCGCGCACTGTCCAAGGCATAACTTTCTGTTGTGGTGTCTGGTTCAGTCAGCGCGTTCTCGGCCATCCTTATCGCCGCGCGCGACCAAGTGGTAGTGGTGGTAGTAGTGGTGGTAGTAGTAGTTGTAGTAGTTGTGGTAGTAGTCGTAGTAGTAGTAGTAGTAGTAGTAGTAGTAGTAGTAGTAGTAGTAGTGGTGGTGGTGGTGGTGGTGGTGGTGGTGGTGGTGGT